>JAQISU010000061.1:3230000-3390000 GCA_029339505.1 Unio delphinus | reverse complement strand
CAAAGTCTCTGCGATTAATTAACTGTATATTTTATCTAATCCGATTCGATATTTTGTTCTAGGGTCGTATAAGTTTATCGTTATAAATCCAATAGGAGTTGCCTCAGCACGACTAAAGAATTTTTTGAATTTTTTATATCTCATTTCATGCATATGATGACCAAACCGTGCAAAGTATTCACTGCATTCACTATGCCAGAGAAAACTCCCGGGGTAACACGCTGCCATATCAACGGAAATCATATCTTCGACGTTATATTTTGTTTCCATAGTCCACTATGGCCAAATGCTACACAACTAGCTTGTACATCATCGAGAAACTCATATCGGGTTGGTTTCCACAAATTCGTTTCTCTGGCAAATTGAGTTGCAATTGACGGCACCGTAAAACAGTTTTTTGTTATCTTGTTGACACTATCTGCATACTTTGCAGCAAGATTATTCATCTCTGTTTGAATGGTTTCAGTTCGATATAAATCTCCGTTGGTTCTAACAAATTGGTTGTATTCTTCTTCCTCATTGCTTTTATATAACCATACAGATACCGGATCATTTTTATTTTTCTCGTAGATGCAATCGAATATATCTCCGTGGTAATGTTTTATTGTTCGTGATACAGGAAATACTCTTACAGAAATACTCCACGAATGTGAATTTTGATCGATGATTTCAATCAGAGCACCTCTTGATTTATAATTTGATTCATATAAAACCTCCCCGCGGATAGTTTTTAGTTATCAGAAATTTTTAATTTCTTTTCTAACTCGATAACATCGTTTATTGAAGCTCCAGTTTGTTTAAATGATTCTTCCCATTTGGTTATTTTGGATTTTCTCAACATGGTTAATCCATTTCCTCATCGAGCATTATTGAAATGTTCTTTAACTCATTCAGCTACAGGAATATTTATCGGATAAATTCCATAAGTTAACGCTGTTAGAGGATACGCCCAATTATAATATGTGCTGTCGAGTCCCGTTAATAAACCCGGTCTGGTTTTATCGGTTACAATTACAAGTTTTTTTCGTTGAATCCAGTACACGCTCACGATGGTCAAATACTCACCAAGTTTATTTTGTCTATTTCTCTTTCATCTCGTTTATAGATTTTACTGTATTTGACCTGGATGAAATATCTGACTGATTCAAAATTTATCTTTGACAATATTTTCCTGGCACGAGAATCTCTCATAGTATTATCGATACGAGAAGTTCGAAACGTCGACCAAACATATCTTGCTCCATCGTTTCGAAATTTGTATTTAGCACGTTTATACTATTTTTAATCTTTGACAACCATGTAGGACATTTATTTTCGGATCTATGTTGAAAACTTCTCTCCCGTGTTTTGTTTTAATTTTGGAATACCGCACCTTGTATCCGGTGCGGTATTGGAGTATGAGGAAAATCAGAACTATGCGCTAGTAGCACGAGTAAAAACTACAGAGACCTTAAACAATAACTCAAAATGACACACACAACTTAGTATTCTAAAAGCCCAACTTCAACTGAATAGCTCGTTCCAAAACATAATTTATAAAGCTGTTTTTACATAAACAAGGAACGGGTTACGATCTTCTAGAATCTCTCAGAACAAATTTACGTTAACAAACTCACGTACCCAGCGTATGACCCAACTAAAATAGAAATATGTTTATATAAACTCCATAATGTCCTTTTAACCAATCATTTTAAAAGCTTGTTTACAACTCTGAAGCCAGGTCAGAAATGAGGTCAACACCTAGTGTTTACTCTGTAAAGTACAGGTCATCACCCTTTCAATGAACGAATCTTAAAACTTGAAACGCCAAATTGAAATCTAACAAACAAACAATAAAAATAAATATAAATGACTTATATCAAATATACGTAACAGTAGAAAAATAATATACGATTTTCGTCCAACGATGTTAGTCTGTCGTCAATAGTTGAATAAGCAACTCCAGGTTTTATTTTACCCTGAACATTGAACAAAACAATATAATCTTCAACAGCGTTGTCGATTTTAGTTAAAATATCATCTAGGAAAATATTAGTCGTTTTCAGTTTCCCCCACTGATCTTGGAATATACCTGTCTCATCGGATGACACTTCTACGAGATTTAATCTATCTGATATGGCATCATTGATGAGTTTATTTTACAACATCGAGTGAAACGCCGTCTTTTTTCTTTCCACGTGAGAGAGATCTTCCCCAAATATCTACCATTATACGTTTATGATATCTTTAAAAAGCGATCACTGTTATATTCATGTACGGTTTTATGAGGTGGTTTGGAAGATTTTGATATCACGGTTAACATATTAATGACCTCTGGGCCACATATCGGATGATCGGTTAATGTCTTTGTGGGTAATGTTGAATACCAGACAGGAATTTTTTCCCCATTGACGTATTCGAGAAATTCTCTCGGTGTCGCTAGCCCATATGAGTCAAAATAAGCAATTGATTTTGGATGTATCGCATATGCGACCCAATGAGTTTCAGGTCCAGTGTTATCATCGAGATTAATTATACATGTTTCAGGATTTGACGGTTGTGTAGTAATTAAGTCTTCATGAAAACACCTCTGAAATGTTTTATCGGGGATCGTTTTACCATGGTGATTAAATCAAAATTTGACATCGGAGCTATGATGGAATACTGCCTGGGAGTCTCAATCCTGCTCCATATTGGGTGTGTCGGCTTCCTGGTAGTCTGAGGCCCAATTCTACGGATCGTCCTTATTTTGTATCCTTGTCCTGGAGCTCTTTTCAATGCCATGCCAGCAGCGGTACCAACAGCACCTAGCACAGCAGCTTTAGCAATAGTGGGAGCCGCCGCAGCGGCAAGTAGCGCTGGAATCGCGGTGAGAAAAGGAGTTTTCATCAATGATAGTTTATTTGGTCTTCCAGTAGCTATTTGTTCATGTTTCAAAATTATCTTTGCACCACACGTAGTAGAGTTTTTCGACTGTAGTTTCTTTGATTGACCATTAGTCAATGTGACATTTACATGATTGTACGACATTTTTATTTAAATAATAAATTGATCTAATTGTTACATGTTTTTGGAAATATTACATATTGCCACTGGTGCATCAACAACTCCACCACCATCTTCATGTGTCATCGATTTATCACTAAGAATAACAGCGATTGCTCTATATGGACCACGTACAGGTGGATTTCCATCCGGTGCTGAGATAATAGGAGTTTTCCTATACGAGCTTGAAATTTTACGTCGACAACAGATTGCCTAGATAGATCAAGATGTTGCAATGAAAATAATAGATGGGATACAAATTTTGAAAATCCAACTGTAATGGCTGTAACCCGGTATCAATATTTTGATTTTGTGTCCCATATACGACCACAAGCGATGATACACGCGAGCTATTTGGTTATTAGGATAATTGATCAGAATATTTTTGGCGTGTTCTTGTTGATTGCTTACTCGCAATGATACTTCGTTGACTATCAATTTATCAAATACCATATGACAACGCTGTTGTTTATGATCTCCGTCTACTCTGTTTTTGTTTTGTAGCGCGATAAAAATGTATATTGGAGCAAAGATATTTTTTGTTAGCGCGGCTTGCCAAATAAATGTACCGGTGATGGAATCTGTCGTTGTAGCCGTTGTAACATCCAACCATGACCTCAATGATTTACCACCTGATCCATAAAAGATAGTAGTCGTTGTTCTACGGTGAGAGATGGAGTCATTATTGGCATCCATAATGCGAGTTTTGATAGATTTACTCTGCCATCACCAATAGGAGCACCATGCCAAATTGCATCATTGTCATTTGATTTTCTCATAAGAACTACAGTATGACTAGTTCCAAGGATAACCCTTCTAACATCTCTACAATATTCAAATATATGAGATAATGGAATCACACATGAAAATCTTTCTTCGTCGTTTAACATCACCTTACAAGTTGCAAATCCTCAATTATAATTAAGATTATTACTAATTATCATACTCTCGACATCAACATCAGCAGCCCCAGCATTAATCTTTGGTCGTCTTACAACAAATTGATTATTATCGGCGTTATCAGTAATATCCTTCGTGAACATCATTGAATGACCGGCAGATAGTATATAATCATCGGGGTATCTCGTTAACCCCAATATTGTAGTCGCAACATCAACATCATTATCGATAGATTCAATCCTGTTAGAATTATTCATATATTGTGCGCTACTAAACAACGCCATTATACCATTGTTAACAAACCCAACATGGGTAGTTGAAAGATTGGGGTAGGGTGTATTATCAGCTTGTACTAGTTGACATTCCACCTCGATGTAAGCTTCAGACGGTAAGAAATATTTAGAGGTATCATCAAATTGAAGTTCAATTCGTGATCTAGAATTGGGATTTATCGCATTATATGAGAAAAATTGATAATCGCGAACATAATCATTTTTTGTATAGAAACATCCATACCAAAGGCTTCATCTGAAATGAATTTGGACATTTATTATATAACTGTCGAACTAAATCATGATCTTGTAAAACCGGAACCAGCGAACAAATTTGCAAAGATATTTCTTTGAGATTCACCATCCTGATTTATCATCGATGATTTTACCAGCAGAGTTAGTTTTTGATTTACTATATCATTCACTATTTCATTTACCCGCGGTGGCATTAGACGGTAGTTTTACCAGTGTTGATTTTTGTTTTCTTCAATCTAACGACATAAGCTTCTCTCTGGCTGTATTAAATGCGCTGCCGGTGAGATCACCAACTGTGCTGATACCTTTATCACAAATAACACCGATAGCTTTCATTGATAATTCTTTGGCAATAGATGCGATTTTAAGAGCTTCTAGTGAATAATCCTCTGTTGATATCACAGAGTCCATCTCCATAGTATACTTTGTATACAGGCAACCGCGAGTGTACTGCGTGAACAGTAGTTGGTCTATTATGACTGCGATATCTGATCATTTTATTTAAATGTTATTTATCTAATCGGGTCACAACAGATATTACCGGTAATCACTGTCATAGTCATCAACTAATTCATCGATGAATTCGTGATATATACCAATATCCATGATACCACCTTGAAATAGTTGTTGGCAAATATCAGCAGCTTCATTAATTATCTCACAGGAATTATTTCCAGCTCATTTTCCCCCGATGAGAATTTCCAATTGTGATATATCATTGATAATACTTCTCGGACAAGAAATAAGACTGCTACCGTGAACTCCAGATAGGTTTATATTTTGAGAAAATCCTTTACCAGATGTTTTAGTTAGACCGGTTGCACCTTGAGTTGGAGGAGCTACCATTCTAAATGTTTTTATTTCCTCAGGTAGTAGAAAAGCCTCATATGACGGTAGACCTTTTTTATATCTTCTATTTTTTTTTCATATACAGTTGGCTCCACTTAAAAGCATATCGCTTAATGGCATAGATTTCTTAAGTGCATAGCAAAAGTATGGTCCCATTTCTCCTTCATGAATATGCATGAGTTCTGCTTAAATGTATACTCCATTTATATGCATAGCTTGAGTCCGGTCCCGAGGCTATGCATATAAGCAGAGTTGACTGTATGCGATAAAATTAGGATCATCCTTTGAAGTTTTATTGCCACCATATTTTACTAAATATATTTTTTACTCCAAGAATCTGAATCTTTTACTGGATTTTCATATCCGGGATTCAAATATACCCACCGCATAGAAAATATTTTCAACTTAAATCAGCTAACATGTCAAGAGTAAAAATTTCCTTAATTGCATCCATTGCATTTTTAGTCAATATTTCTTCCGGCGGATATATTTTGGATATTTTTACGACCGGAATATCAGCAACACCCCCTTCTAGTTGAGGCTCAGGTCCAAATTGAGGTTGAGGTTGTGCTGCGATTATATCAGCTGGAAGATTTTTATATATTTTTTTGTTTGCTTGGATTTCATTGCTATTTTTTCAAGTACTGGTATTACAGCCTTCTCAGTAACTAAACCAGCCTTCTCAGTAGCTGTAGTTACTGGCTTAAATAATTGTTCAGTATCAGCGGCAAAATCAAAACAAGCTTCTTGACGAGCTTGTAGATTATTTCTAAAAGAATCTCTCACCAGTAGAAATTTTTTAATTGCAGCCAATCGTTCTCTAGTTAATCTAGTTATTTGTGCTTCTCCGATATTTGCCATTATATTATAAAATATACAGTTAATTAATCTCAGAGACTTTGTCTCTGAGATTTCATCGTGGGAAATCCTTTGCATTTCAAAGATAAAATACTTAACCCGGGAGACTTTGTCTCTGAGACTTTGTTTCCAAGGTAGGTTTTTACTGCAATGATTAATCACCGGAAAAATCATTGCCGAAATTACAAATAACCATTGGTTTGTCAAAATAAAGTCTCTATAAAATGGTCTGTTCAGTTTCTCTACTACTACACTTTATCATAAGTATGTAAGATGCTCTCTCTGCCATTTCAAATTTTCAGCTATCTTTTAAAAATATTTAATATATCTTTAGAAGGGTATACTGTACTGTACAAACCTAATATTTCTGGTAACATCATCATAGAAAATTATTATTTAATGTTATTTACTAAATGACCCTTAAAACCTACAATATAATATAAATAAACATAGACTGAACAAAGATGAGATGAGAGTGATCGGTAAAGGCTATTATCTTTGACCATCCAGCCACATGGTGCCATTGTGTACTGTATTAACATTCAATCAACTGTATACAGAAGTGTGCATAAACAATTTGTTGCCTATCAACCATGTGTGCGGGTTAAATCTTCTGCGTGTGTCTGTATAGATGTGCAAGTCTTTCAGCATTGCTATATTAGAACTGTTTACACAACTTATTTTTTATTTCAGACATAATTTATTTCATAAAAAAATAAACAAGCATAGTTTTGTAAGTAAATAGACTTTATTTTCAAAATAAAATGTTGCCTAAATATACAAGTAAAATAAACAAAAGGACTTATCAAATATCTTTAAAACATATTATTCAAGTATGATGCAGTTTAGCCAACTTTCATAGAATCCAGGTATCTGGATTACTGAATGCTAGAAAGGATAAATGCGAAATGTAATTATCTTTTTAACAGTAACCAGTTTTGTTCCATTAAAAACTTTCCCTAAGAAAATTAAAAACAAAAATAAGACAGTGATAATTTTTGACACTTTGATTAACTTAACAAAAAAAAAATGAAATCAAACATCTCAGATATAATATTAAAAAAATCAACAAAAAGGTTAATTTTAATTATGTAAACTTATTGGAAATCTAGACTTACAAATGGCACATAATTTTCTGTCTTACGAGAACTTAGTTGAACATTAAACTGTTTCTGTTTATAAGTCAAAATAAGGCAGATTAAATCCTATTCTTATATTGTTGGGAAGGTAAATCTTATAATTAAAAAAAAAATTATAATTAAAAATGACATCATAGAACACATGTAAGGCACTAATTTGCAACAGTGTAAATTATTAAAAATGAACACAAGATATGCAGTTTAAATCTTCAGCACTGCTCAACAAATTGAGATTTGTTTCTCAGATGAACACATACTAAGGCAAATGTGTATAAAAAAATTTGGACAAAAATGTAAAAAAAGAAAATGGAGAAAATGGCATAATTGAAGTTGCATGATTGATTCAGCAGTTTTGTCCAATAAATATATCAAAACAAAAAAAAAATCTCCAGTTGTCCAATTAGCTTGCTACAAAATCATAAATCATAAATGAGACTTGTTAAATGGAACAAGACATGATGACTTTATTTATGCGTTTTGATATTTGGTAAATTTGGTAAACTTTGCAAATTAATGTCTATTTTATTTTTAAGAATATCATTGTGAAATTAAGATAAACTGGTTTTGATAAAAGCTAGTAAAATATTCCCATATTAAAAATTACTTTCATATGACAACTTGTACAAATGAAAACACATGCCTAGGATTTGACCATTGCAAGAAAAATTGATGGGAAATATAGAAATACCAAATTATCTCCAAACATTTTAAATATTTTTTTTACTGGTACAGATTGTATTCAAGATGAAAATGATTACATGTAATTCAACAAGAAACATGTATTTATAAATTTACTTAATTATTAATTAAACTAACCTAATCTTCTTACGAAATTGTCAACGATTCAAATTTTAAAATTGAACAACAATAGATTAAAGTTTGTGCACCAGGTAACAACAATAGGGAATATGCCTTTGATCTATTGTTTTGGGAGAGGACCCCATCTTCAGCCGAAGTCATTTGAGTATTACTTTAAAACTCTGTGGCATCTTCAGTGAGAAGTGTTAAACTTTCTCCAGGCATATGCAAGTAATTATTAAAGGTTGAATAAGAAGTACACTATAGGTAAATTGTACATTCAACAGCTTAATAATTGAAACATTTACATTAGGAAGTACACCTGATTATGAAAAGAAATTTTCTTAAGGTAATGTATTTTAATTGACTGGCTATTTATGTACAAATTACATGAGTTGATATATATTACTCTCATTAAAATATATAAATAATTCAGTTTGTTTGAAAACCATGCGCATTTTTATATTTAAATCTAGTCTAATTCTGTTTCCTCTAATAATTTGATTTTTTTTAAGTATTTTTGTATGGAGAGACAGAGAGAGAACTTTTCAAAATAGCAATGTTTTTCTCCATTACAATTTGCATAGGTTAGTTGATTTTAATTTTTTTATCTGGGTTCTATCTATGCCATTTTTGTTTTAATGTGATCATTGTTTTTTTTTTCTTCTTTAAAATTTTAATCTCTTTTCAATAGTTGAGAAATTCTGTTCTTTTTGAAAAAATTCAAGAGTACATAAAATTTTAAAATTACCTATTGAAATAACTTAAATCAAACTGTAATGATGAAATAATAAATAAAAAATTAGGAACAGACTACATTAACACTACACTGTATGCTCAATGAGTTGAAATAATTGGCAAGATTCATTTTCTCAACCTGAGTTGTTATTTTCATGAGTATTTTTAAGCATTATACAAATTGTTTAATATTAATTTAAAGAGTTGTGAACATGAGAAAATTTAACTTCAAGAACAAAATTTCAAGGTTCAAGCATCACTAACTTTGGCAACATCTGTAAACCCAGTGATAGATTTAAAACTAGTGGTAATTAAAAACTAAATTTTAGAATCTCCCAAATTCACAGTTGTTAAAATACTGCTAAATTTACACTTTTCCCCAAGTATATAATCTATGCATGGACATTATTGTTGGGGGGGGGGGAGCAGAGTGTATTTGGTGGTGATGTAAAAATGCTAAATTTCCTATTATTTCTGTTCTGCTACCAAGTCATCCGCTTTCCTGAATAAAATATTCACACAAAATATGTTCTAGGCAGAAACAGGAAGATTCTGAGGTTATAAAATGGTTTCCAAGCCATCTTTTAAGATATATATAACATTAATTACACCCATTTTTCACTGGGTGACAACATGTATAACCGTTTATAAGCCTCCTGAATAAAAATTCCATCATTAAACTTTCTACTTCATATTACATGTATTAGGCTGCATTATTCATTTCTTTGAAATGTTCATTCAGCTTTTGTATTTTTTTCCACAGCCTGACCAGATCACAATACTAACAAAACGTCATAGCTCTCCAAACCAACACGATGCTGCTGATGGAAACACAAATATCAAATCTCTCCCTTTACTCTGCTCTCTGCTCCATCCTTTGCATGAGAAAATCACCAGCTCTATACCACTGAGCTAAACAGAACAAAATTAAAATCTGTTTCCATGGCAACCCCCTCACTTATCATCTTTGTCTTTCTGTGGCTTCAGATTGCACGCATCAAAAAGTTTATCAGGAGTATAGCCAAGCAAACTTTGAAGATCACATACAAATCGATACACATATCTCTTTCCAGCAGTTTTATGAATAATATTTTTGTCATAATAGTATCGCAGTCCTCGACTCAGTTTCTCATAATTCATTTTCGGCTTGTTTTTCTGAAGTCCCCAGCGACGGGCCACCTCATCTGGGTCTGACAGTTTGAATTCCCATCCATCTCCAGTCCAACTGATCAAATGCTGACACATGTTATCCATCAGCAGTTTCAGTAAAAACTGCCACAACTGGATTGGTCCACTGCCTGCCATAAGAAAAGAACCAAAAATATTAAATTTACAGCTTTACCTACAACAAATGCCACACACTCCTATGACCTAATTTTAACATTAATAGAAGTTATCGCATGGTTTATTCCACCGATAAAATAATACAAAAGAGACTTTACCAGTTGCTGCACAAAGCTGACATGGCACAATTATTAGTTAGTCTTGACTCTGCATTATATTTTGAACTAAAAAAAATTCCATAAAGATGACATGCAATTGAGCATAAGTGACACTATCCAGTAACTGGGTCACTGCAGCCACTTGTGTAGAATTAAATTAACTGTCCTTTACATGCAATTCATTATTATAATACAGAGGAGACTATCTTAACACTTGCTTTACAACTTATTATAAGAGCAAATGGCAGTCATATTTAGTAATTCATATTTGAAAGATTGTATGTGCTGACAAAAAGTTTCCATAATACATGTATGTAATTACATTTACAAGTTTTCATCAGAAAATGGTGAATCAAACTTATTGTAAAGCTTCATACTATGTGTATATATATAATTTTAATATATTCAGTCCTTTAAAAGTGAAGACAAAATTATTATGCAACAAAGTGAGATACGACAGTGTGTGATGGACAAAAATAGGTAACTTTATATATCTCCTCATTTATGTGATTGGCAATAAATGTTGGTGGCTACACGATACAGGACTTTTAGAGCATCCAGTGTACCAGACACAGAGAAAGACTTTCTGGTATTTAAAGATTAATTTGTTTAAGAATTGAGTTTGCCTTCAACACAGATTAATCTTCATACATACCAGAGTAACCCAAAGCTTCAGCTGGAATCAACCGTTTTGCATCAGGCTCCTGTCCACTCATGTCATTGGGGCTGTGGAGCTGTGTAAAGCTAGTAGGACATGGTGGCAGCAATTTATGTCTGAGATCTGTTGGTTGCTGCCAGTCTTGTTGGGGGTTACCGCCATAATACTGTTGGAACCAAGGGCATTCCTTCTTGATTGTTGGCACTGTCTGAAACACTTGTTGGTCAAAGTAGGCATCCTGTGTATGCACCTCCGGAGGCATGAACTGACCTGATAAAAGTATAAAAAAACAAGATATACTTTCCTTTATAAAATCACCTTATGATGCAAATACAGTAAAATAAAATATTAAAGGTCATCTAGACAAAATAAAGTTCCTCAGTTTGTTTGAGATAATGGATACTGACTATATTTTCATACGCATGCATGACAATTTAAGATGGGAATAGACCGTCTGCTGAATTGTATCCCTCCCCAAACAACCATATACATAAAACCTTGTGGACATTGCCAATATCAGGAAAATACTGCCTATACAGTAAAATGGTATTGATATGGCTGCCATTCCGCCATACTTTTCTGTTACATGAACCATTCCCCTAATAGACAAATTACTCCACTATAAATTAATTCATCCACACAAAATCCAGTTCTTAATGTGGAACTAGATAATGGGTACTTGACTGTACATTGCAATTCCAGTTGATTATATAATATTGGCAAAAATTATGTACCTCTTGTGCACATGTTTTTGGGCACTGGTTGGTGATAACCAGGGTAGAACTCTGTGTGGGCATGTTCAAGAAAAACGGGTTGGGCACTCTCCAAGCTGTGGTAATCAGTGACATCCTCAAAGCTTCCTTTGATTTCACCCATAGTCTGTACAGGCTCTGACATCTGGTATGACCCTAGAAAAGAAATTTAAAAAAATATATTACTTATTGAATTTAGCTGTTTATAAAAGAGTGACATTTTGATTATAAAAAGTTTTAATATTCTGCTACATACATGTGCAGAATCCAGCCTTTACCCCCACTCCACCTTAACTGACAGTCTAAGATCTCTTGAAGCTTAATAAAAGAAACTTGTGATGACAAGAAATTGTTTCTTTTCAACAAGTTCCCAGAATTTAAAGTTTAGAAAATAATTAATTTTCATGTATCTTATTACAGTCAGAAGTAGATCAAAGTCTAAATATAATTTGATTCACTTGTCTGTCTCTATTAAATCTACATGAATAAAAAAATACTGGTAATGGCATGCAATTTATTTCTTCTCAACATGTTCCCAGGATTTAAAATTTGTAAAATAGTTAATTTACACCATTTTGATAAATACATTGAACATAAAACTAGTCACTCTGAAAAATGATGAACTAATTTTTTTTATCAATGGAATAGTTTTCTACCTTGACTGGATGGGGATAAACACTCTCCAAAAAGCTGCATGCAGACAGGTTCACTGTAAGTTGATGGTACATTACTCACTGATGCTTTATCCTCTGCACAATCTGAAAAAAAATCAATTAAAATCCAACAATTAAAAGGCAGCTATACAAATACTGTGTATTTATCAGAGACTGACATGTATAAGGTATGCCATTTGCATTTGAAAACAATGTTGACATACCTCTATGTTACTTTCATCCACTATGGATGAGATTCTTTTGGATATTGTAGTTGTAGAGATAGCATATGATCCAAGCACACACTAACCAAAATGACTCCTCCCTCGTGTTCCAAAGATCAGCTGGAAATTGTCCATAAAGTACATTTTCTTTTGCAGTTAGAAAAATTAGTTAAACAAATTTTGCCACACTAAACAATACCACCTTCTGAAATGCAATGAATTAAGTACAAAATATATAAAACGGAGCTTTTTTTTTTTTTTACAACAATTTATCTTTGAAGTGCAGACAGTGAAAATGACCAAGTGCAGCTAGCAGGTTTTTTATAGGTACACATCTTCTGAAAGTGAAGTTAACTGACAACTTGGCAAGCTACAAAGTCTATCACCACTGAAGCATTAAATGAAAGGAATCTGAAATACTAGCATAAATAATGAAATAATAGATCAACATGGGAGTGGGTATATCTATGTGTACTTGATTGGATGCATTCAGAAGTGTCTAGGTGATGTTGCACAAATCCACCTACATTCTTTCCCAAATGATTAAATAATTTGGATGATGCTGGGGTATTATCTATTTGTGCAAAAGTTGTAGAATTTTGAGCAGCTTCATGGGGCTCGGGGGGGGGGGGGGAGGGGGAGGGGGTAGGTGAAAGAGGTAGAGAGTGCAAGTGAACATGGGAATCCAAAAAGGTATGGGCACATCACAATAGTGATACATCAAGAGTGGCATATGTCATGATAGGAATGAAAACCACACCATTACAAAATTTGTCATCTTATCATCTAAAACTGAATGTCTTTACTTAGCAAGAATTCTCTCTGCTAGTTGTAACTTTAAAAAGTTATGATGGTAAGGTATTGCTTATCTGAGTTATTTGTGCAGAATTTGTTGGGTTTTTAAAACAAAATTTAATACCAACCTTTTGGAATGCCCAGTCTTTGATGTTCCTTCTCAAAAGTAATAAAACTTTCAAGAAGTACCTGTGACATTTTCTGATTTGTCCCTTGGGTGAGCTGAGGAACTTGTGTGGAGGTGGAAGCATCTGAAAAATAAAACAATGATGCTAAAAATATAAATTCTGTGGTGAAATTATATTGAATTCACATCTACAATTTTGAGAGAAGCCCTGAGTGGCTGAGTGGTCTAAACCACGCTCTGTTATGGATCTAGACATTTGGTATTTATGTAACTGCCCATAATGTTAAATAATGCAGAACTCTTTAAGGATCCAGATCTGGAAATTTCCATTAGGATCGTATTAGATGTATACATACCATCTTAAAACTGCATGAATAATTCTCCAATTATTATATCCTTTTTTTATATTTTGACTCCTCAATTCATTTTGCTAGTTAACCCTCTCACCACTAACTTTCTACAAGCGAGGGACTATTATTGATCACGTAGTAGCTTTCAAGATACTTAATTCATGTAATAACCAAAGTTATTTACTTTAGATGATTTTGATTCTGCATACATCAGTTAATTTAGATGTAAGCAAACAAATAACCTTTTCAGAAATAGTTGAAGACTATGGTAGCTATATTAAGATGAATACTTTCAGAAATAGTTGATGATTATGGTATCTATATTAAGATAAACTATCCAATGATATAAATTTCCCCTTTGTAATGAGTTTGGATTTTATGTCAGGAACCAGAGCTACTAGCTGTTTATTGTAGGAATCTCCTACATGAAAAGCCAGTATTAATGAAATATTATTTATTGAGATGCAAATAAATTGTGAAAATACATTAAGGCCACTCAGAAAAGACAAAGTTACAATTTGTGAACAGGCAATAAACTGTGACAGCACCTAAGCAGTGATTTTAAAGTCAAAGACCACAAATCATTTTAATGATGAAAACTGCTTGACTGTAAATCCTTCCTCTGTACATTTTGTTAATAATAATTTAGTTTTTTTCTTTTACATTTAATTATGAATTAAAATATATGTCTAATTCCCATAACTGTTCCTTTTGTTTCTCTATTAAATCTGCATCTATAAATCTAGTAAGGTCATGTTATTAGTCTCTTGTCAAAGTGTTCCCAGGATTTCAAGATTCTAACATAATTAATTTACACAATGTAGTTATTTACATGCAATTTTTAATATCACTTGAAAAATATTAAATTTAATATTTGTAAGATCTATAGAATAGTTTCTAGTTTGACAGATTGGTTCACTTCTATGTTGTTCTTCAGCAGAATCTTTAAAAAAAAATCAATGAATTAATCCACCAATTAATCAATGATCAGTAGAACTGGTCTGAGAATTGGTAAAAAAAAAATGAGAACTATTATGCTTAATTTCAATCAATTATTAGTTTAAGAACTTGTAAATAAGTAGAAACAGAACACAGTTTAGTTATTCTGCAAATTCCTGAAAACATAATTTTAAAAAACCCATATTGACTCACTTTGTGTAAAAACGCCCAAATCAAAATTTGACAGGTAAAAGTCCAAGTCTTCCATTGAGATTTTGTGACAGTCAGTGTCCTCCATTGAGATTTTGTGACACAGTTCTAAAAATGTTCCCATATTTGTACTACTCTGCTTACCCGAGTGTGAAATTAAGACCCTATCAGTGTAAGCCAAGTTTTTTCAGTAAGTGTCAATTTAGGAGCTTATCACTCCAAGCCCTAATTAGGTTGATTTAATTCATATGTAACAAGGAGGAGTAAGCTTGAACAACAATAGATTTAAGTTTGTGCACCAGGTAACAACAATAGGGAATATGCCTTTGATCTATTGTTTTGGGAGTCATTTGAGTATTACTTTAAAGCAGTGTGACATCTTCAGTGAGAAGTGTTAAAATTTCGAAAGGCATATGCAAGTAAATATTAAAGGTTGAATAAGAATTGCACTATAGGTAAATTACACATTCAACAGCTTAATAATTGAAACATTTACAGTAGGAAGTACAACTGATTATGAAATCTTTTTTATTAAGGTAATGTATTTTAATTGACTAGCTGCTTATGTACAAATTACATGAGTTGATATATTACAGATTACTCTCATTCAAATATTTAAATAATTCAGTTTGTTTGAAAACCATGGGCATTTTTATATTTAACCCCTCTAATAATTTGATTTTTTAAAAGTATTTTTGTATGGAGAGACAGAGAGAGAATTTTTCAAAATAGCAATGTTTTTCTCCATTACAATTTGCATAGGTTAGTTGATTATAATTTTTTATCTGGGTTCTATCTATGCCATTTTTGTTTTAATGTGATCATTTTTTTTTCTTCTTTTTTTAAAATTTGAATCTCTTTTCAATAGTTGAGAAATTCTGTGCTTTTTGAAAAAATTCGAGAGTACATAGAATTTTAAAATTACCTATTGAAATAACTATAATCAAACTGTAATGATGAAACAATAAATAAAAAATTAGGAACAGACTACACTAAGACTACACTACATGCTCAATGAGTTGAAATAATTGGTAAGATTCATTTTCTCAACCTGAGTTGTTATTTTCATGAGTATTTTTAAGCATTACGGTATACAAATTGTTGAATATTAATTTAAAGAGTTGTGAACATGAGAAAATTTAACTTCAAGAACAAAATTTACTGTCATTAACTGCTTAACATGAAATTTACTTAATTAAATGTGTTACCTGTTTACAGTCAAAATTGGATATATACAGAAAAAGTAAATTTCAGTGAATTAGGTTTTATCTGGTATGTTCTTGTAATAAATCATGTCAAGTTTCTTATTGTTTTGCTAGTTGATATGATTTATATTTACACCTTAAATTCTTGTCTGCATGTGGAACTATGTAATGTATGCTACATAACTCAGCATCCTTTTAGCAAAATTAATTGGGAAGTAATTAATTAATTAATATAAAATTCTTACACAGATCTATAGTTTTAAAGATTATGATTAGAATAATTTTATTAAACTTTTAAATGAATAAGATGATAGTAAATTATTTGCCAGTAAATTTACTTTTCCAGTTAATCTGTGAAGTTCATTTGATTTGAACTGCTCTTTTGTTTCTCTATGAAATCTGCATCTATAAATCTAGTAAGGTCATGTTATTAGTCTCTTGTCAAAGTGTTCCCAGGATTTCAAGATTCTAACATAATTAATTTACACAATGTAGTTATTTACATGTAATTTTTAATGTCACTTGAAAAATCTTAAATTTATTATTTGTAAGATCTATAGAATGGTTTCTAGTTTGACAGCCTGGTTCACTTCTAAGTTGTTCTTCAGCAGAATCTTAAAAAAAAATCAATGAATTAATCCACCTATTAATCAATGATCAATGGAACTGGTCTGAGAATTGGTAAAAAAAAATGAGAACTATTATGCTTTTTTTCAATCAATTATCAGTTTGAAATTGTAAATAAGTAGAAACAGAACATAGTTTAGTTATTCTGCAAATTCCTGAAAACATAATTTTAAAAAACCCATATTGACTCACTTTCAGAAAAAGGGTGCAAATTAAAATTTGCCAGGTAAAAGTCAATGTCTTCCATTGAGATTTTGTGACAGTCAGTGTCTTCCATTGAGATTTTGTTACAGTCAGTGTCCTCCATTGAGATTTTGTGACACAGTTCTAAAAATGTTCCCATATTTGTACTACTCTGCTTACCCAAGTGTGAAATTAAGACCCTATCAGTGTAAGCCAAGCTTTTTCAGTAAGTGTCAATTTAGGAGCTTATCACTCCAAGCCCTAATTAGGTTCATTTAATTCATATGTAACAAGGAGGAGTAAGCTTGAACAACAATAGATTCAAGTTTGTGCACCAGGTAACAACAATAGGGAATATGCCTTTGATCAATTGTTTTGGGAGAGGACCCCATATTAAAGCAGAAGTCATTTGAGTATTACTTTAAAACAGTGTGACATCTTCAGTGAGAAGTGTTAAAATTTCTCCAGGCATATGCAAGTAATTATTAAAGGTTGAATAAGAAGTGCACTATAGGTAAATGATACAATTCTAAAGTTTAATAATTGAAACATTTACATTAGGAAGTACAACTGATTATGAAATCTTTTTTATTAAGGTAATGTCTTAATTGACTAGCTACTTATGTACAAATTACATGAGTTGATATATTACAAATTACTCTCATTCAAATATATAAATAATTCAGTTTGTTTGAAAACCCTGGGCATTTTTATATTTAAATCTTATTCCTTTAATAATTTGATTTTTTTAAAAGTATTTTTGTATGGAGAGAGAGAGAGAATTTTTCAAAATAGCAATGTTTTTCTCCATTACAGCTTGCATAGGTTAGTTGATTTTAATTTTTTATCTGGGTTCTATCTATGCCGTTTTTGTTTTAATGTGATTATTGTTTTTTTTTCTTCTTTTTTTTTAAATTGAAATCTTTTTTCAATAAATAAATAAAAAATTTGGAACAGACTACACTAAGACTACACTACATGCTCAATGAGTTGAAATAATTGGTAAGATTCATTTTCTCAACCCGAGTTGTTATTTTCATGAGTATTTTTAAGCATTATACAAATTGTTTAATATTAATTTAAAGAGTTGTGAACATGAGAAAATTTAACTTCAAGAACAAAATTTACTGTCGTTAACTGCTTAACATGAAATTTATTCAATGAAATGTGTTACTTGTTTATATTAAAAATTGGATATATACAGAAAAAGTAAATTTCAGTGAATTAGGTTTTATCTGGTATGTACTTGTAATAAGTCATGTCAAGTTTGTTATTGTTTTGCTAGTTGATATGATTTATATTTACATCTTAAATTCTTGTCTGCATGTGGAACTATGTAATGTATGCTACATAACTCAGCATCCTTTTAGCAAAATTAATTGGGAAGTAATTAATTAATTAATATAAAATTCTTACACAGATCTATAGTTTTAAAGATTATGATTAGAATAATTTTATTAAACTTTTAAATGAATAAGATGATAGTAAATTATTTGCCAGTAAATTTACTTTTCCAGTTAATCTGTGAAGTTCATTTGATTTGAACTGCTCTTTTGTTTCTCTATTAAATCTGCATCTATAAATCCAGTAAAGTCATGTTATTAGTCTCTTGTCAAAGTGTTCCCAGGATTTCAAGATTCTAACATAATTAATTTACACAATGTAGTTATTTACATGTAATTTTTAATATCACTTGAAAAATCTTAAATTTATTATTTGCAAGATCTATAGAATGGTTTCTAGTTTGACAGCCTGGTTCACTTCTAAGTTGTTCTTCAGCAGAATCTTAAAAGAAAATCAATGAATTAATCCACCTATTAATCAATGATCAATGGAACTGGTCTGAGAATTGGTAAAAGAAAATGAGAACTATTATGCTTTTTTCCAATCAATTGTTAGTTTAAGAAATTGTAAATAAGTAGAAACAGAACATAGTTTAGCTATTCTGCAAATTCCTGAAAACATAATTTTAAAAAACCCATATTGACTCACTTTCAGAAAAAGGGTGCAAATTAAAATTTGCCAGGTAAAAGTCAATGTCCTCCATTGAGATTTTGTGACAGTCAGTGTCCTCCATTGAGATTTTGTGACACAGTTCTTAAAATGTTCCCATATTTATACTACCCTGCTTACCCGAGTGTGAAATTAAGACCCTATCAGTGTAAGCCAAGTTTTTTCAGTAAGTGTCAATTTAGGAGCTTATCACTCCAAGCCCTAATTAGGTTGATTTAATTCATATGTAACAAGGAGGAGTAAGCTTGAACAACAATAGATTCAAGTTTGTGCACCAGGTAACAACAATGGTGAATATGCCTTTGATCTATTGTTTTGGGAGTCATTTGACATATTCAGCAGAAGTCATTTGAGTATTACTTTAAAACAGTGTGACATCTTTAGTGAGAAGTGTTAAAATTTCTCCAGGCATATGCAAGTAATTATTAAAGGTTGAATAAGAAGTGCACTATAGGTAAACTGTACAATTCAAAAGTTTAATAAGTGAAACGTTTAAAATAAGAAGTACAACTGATTATGAAATCTTTTTTATTAAAGTAATGTTTTAATTGACTGGCTACTTATGTACAAATTACATGAGTTGATATATAACAGATTACTCTCATTCAAATATTTAAATAATTCAGTTTGTTTGAAAACCCTGGGCATTTTTATATATAAATCTAGTCTAATTTTGTTTCCTCTAATAATTTGATTTTTTTTAAATGTATTTTTGCATGGAGAGACAGAGAGAGAATTTTTCAAAATAGCAATGTTTTTCTCCATTACAGTTTGCAAAGGTTAGTTGATTTTAATCTTTTATCTGGGTTCTATCTATGCCATTTTTTGTTTTAATGTGATCTTTGGGTTTTTTTTCTTCTTTTTTTTAAAATTTAAATCTCGTTTCAATAATTGAGAAATTCTGTGCTTTTTGAAAAAAATTCAAGAGTACATAAAATTTTAAAATTACCTATTGAAATAACTTAAATCAAACTGTAATGATGAAATAATAAATAAAAAATTAGGAACAGACTACATTAACACTACACTGTATGCTCAATGAGTTGAAATAATTGGCAAGATTCATTTTCTCAACCTGAGTTGTTATTTTCATGAGTATTTTTAAGTATTATACAAATTTTTTAATATTAATTTAAAGAGTTGTGAACATGAGAAAAGTTAACTTCAAGAACAAAATTTACTCTGTCATTAACTGCTTAACATGAAATTTACTAAATTAAATGTGTTACCTGTTTACAGTCAAAATTGGATATATACAGAAAAAGTAAATTTCAGTGAATTAGGTTTTATCTGGCATGTTCTTGTAATAAATCATGTCAAGTTTGTTACTATTTTGCTAGTTGATATGATTTATATTTACACCTTAAATTCTTGTCTGCATGTGGTACTATGTAATGTATGCTACATAACTCAGCATCCTTTTAGCAAAATTAATTGGGAAGTAATTAATTAATGTAAAATTCTTACACAGATCTATAGTTTTAAAGATTATATCAGAATAATTTTATTAAACTTTTAAATGAATAACATGAAAGTAAATTATTTGCCAGTAAATTTATTTTTCCAGTTAATCTGTGAAGTTCATTTGATTTGAACTGCTCTTTTGTTTCTCTATGAAATCTGCATCTATAAATCTAGTAAGGTCATGATATTAGTCTCTTGTCAAAGTGTTCCCAGGATTTCAAGATTATAACATAATTAATTTACACAATGTAGTTATTTACATGCAATTTTTAATATCACTTGAAAAATATTAAATTTAATATTTGTAAGATCTATAGAATGGTTTCTTGTTTGACAGACTGGTTCATTTTTATGTTGTTCTTCAGCAGAATCTTAAAAAAAATCAATGAATTAATCCACCTATTAATCAATGATCAATGGAACTGGTCTGAGAATTGGTAAAAAAAGGAGAACTATTATGCTTTTTTTCAATCAATTATTAGTTTAAGAAATTGTAAATAAGTAGAAACAGAACATAGTTTAGTTATTCTGCAAATTCCTGAAAACATAATTTTAAAAAACCCATATTGACTCACTTTGTGTAAAAACGTCCAAATCAAAATTTGCCAGGTAAAAGTCAGTGTCTTCCATTGAAGATTTGTGACACAGTTCCAAAAATGTTCTCAATATTTATACTACCCTGCTTACCCGAGTGTGAAATTAAGGCCCTATCAACCCAAGCCAAGTTTTTTCAGTAAGTGTCAATTTAGGAGATTATCACTCCAAGCCCTAATTAGGTTGATTTAATTCATATGTAACAAGGAGGAGTAAGCTTGAACAACAATAGATTTAAGTTTGTGCACCAGGTAGCAACAATAGGGAATACACCTTTGATCAATTGTTTTGGGAGAGGACCCCATATTAAAGCAGAAGTCATTTGAGTATTACTTTAAAACAGTGTGACATCTTCAGTGAGAAGTGTTAAAATTTCTCCAGGCATATGCAAGTAATTATTAAAGGTTGAATAAGAAGTGCACTATAGGTAAATGATACAATTCTAAAGTTTAATAATTGAAACATTTACATTAGGATATACACCTGATTATGAAAAGAAATTTCTTAAGGTAATGTCTTTTAATTGACTGGCTACTTATGTACAAATTACAAAGTTTATATATTACAGATTACTCTCATTCAAATATTTAAATAATTCAGTTTGTTTGAAAACCATGGGCATTTTTATATTCAAATCTTGGCTAATTTTGTTTCCTCTAATAATTTGCTTTTTTTAAAAAAAAAGTATTTTTGTATGGAGAGAGAGAGAGAGAGAGAGAGAGAGAGAGAGAGAGAGAGAGAGAGAGATTTGAAACTAGCAATGTTTTGTTCCATTAAGTTGATTTGAATATTTTTATCTGGGTTCTATCTATCCCATTTTTGTTTTAATGTGATCAATATTTTTGTTTTCCTTTTTTTAAAATTTAAATCTCTTTTCAGTAGCTGTGAAATTCTCTGCTTTTTAACAAAATTCAACAGTACGTAGAAATTTAAAACTACCTTTAGAAATAAAAATAATCAAATTGTAATGATGAAACAATAAATAAAAAATTTGGAACAGAACATGAGAAAATTTAACTTCAAGAACAAAATTTACTCTATCGTTAACTGCTTAACATGAAATTTACTCAGTTAAATGTGTTACCTTTTTACAGTCAAAATTGGATATATACAGAAGAAAAAAAATTTCAGTGAATTAGGTTTTATCTGTCATGTTTTTGTAATAAATCATGTCAAGTTTGTTATTGTTTTGCTAATTGATATGATTTATATTTACACCTTAAATTCTTGTCTGCATGTGGAACTATGTAATGTATGCTACATAACTCAGCATCCTTTTAGCAAAATGAATAGGGAAGTAATATTGTTATTAGAAATTATTACACAGATCAATGGTTTTAGAAATTATATCAGAATAATTTATAAAACTTCTAAATGAATAACATGAAAGTAAATTATCTGCCAGTAAATTTCCTTTTCCAGTTAATCTGTGAAGTTCATTTGATTTGAAGTGCTCTTTGGGAAGTGTAGAACCTTTTTACAGTGTGTGTGTGTTTATGTGTGTGTGTGTGAACAATGTATCAAATTCTTTTTCCAAGATATTGACAAGTTTTGTACAATGCCTTATCTAACAAAAACTGTGTGTCCCAAGGGCCTATACTAGTGATTTTAAATATTAAAATATTAATGTATCATTTTTTTTCTTCAGTTGTTTTTGCTTCATTGTTATGGATTCTCTTTAAGCATGTCTGCATCAGTAAGAAAGAGCTATAATTATCAATTATCAATTATCAATATAATTATCAATAAAGCATACATCAATCAATATAACTTGTATTTTCAAAGTATATTTGTAAATTTACATGTACCTCACTGTTGGGTGTTTTCTGCATATCAAAAGGTTTCAGTCACCAATATTGACAGCATATCTATATCAAATTTGACTGACTGACAATACTACACTATATATATATATATTACTCATGCATAACCTGGTATCTGGGAATGATGGTTCGATTTTTAACCCTGGATGTGGGAAACTTGAGTGGAATATGGGAACATGCTACGTTTCTAAATACCATATGATATGATATTCTACTTGTACAGTAAAATGTTTAGTTTGTGCATTGACATGATGTTTGGATTGTCTCCCCTGGATTGGTAGTAATATTTCATAGGTGGAATTGCATCACAATTAATACCGCCAGGTCAGTAAGAATGTATTTCTTGTCTATTTTTTAGAAAAAATTTCCTCTCTCATTTTGGTGGTGATAGAAGAGTTATATTGATGCATTTTTGGTAGGGATTTAAAGGTTAATTGTTTATTCTTGAGAATAGGAGCTCTCAGAGTGGTTGTCTATGTGTATTTTGGCCACAGTGCACAGTGTGTAATTAGGCCTTAGTGATGGTCTGGAAGTGAAATCAGTGTTCTGTGTACATGCTGCTCTGTTTACAGTGCAGCCACTCAAAAAAATGCCAGTGAACCCTTCACCGTGAAGTCATCTTTATTTACATCATCACAGTTGAAAGGTCAGTACTGAGAAATATATGTATATATGTCCTTTTGTTGATATTTAGAAATCACATTATCATGAATTTTGAAGATAATTTACTTAAAAGCTATCAATAACATTGTCAGGGAGTTTGACAGCCTTTTCTGTATCATTTGCACAACTCTCTTGTGCAGATTCAGTTGCCCCTGAATCCACTTATAGACAGTGAAGTACAATTCCACTGTAGGGGGTCATTCGCATACAGCAGAACCTTTCTGGAGAGACCACTTGTTTTGAGACCAGAATCTCCATGCACCGATTTATTCATTATATGGACCTGTTATGAGAGACCACCTGTCATGAGAGACTATTTTTTGGTAGAAGGGGTAGTCTTTCAAGGCAGTTTTTTATTGTAATTCCATTCCATTTTATTCACCCAAGGATCTTTTGTCAGTGTTCTATTACATCTTAAAAGTATATATTCCCTTATATATGGCCTAGTAATTAGAGTGTCAGGCTTGGATGTGGAATTTCGTGTTGAAACCCTGGTCAAGTCCTACCAAAGACTTTTAAAAATGGTACTAACAGCTGCCTCAGTAGGTGTTCAGGTCTCAATGGATAGTTTCATTTTTTGACACCAATCTAATCTTTAAGGTAGAAGGCATGATAATTATCATAATCCTATCATTTTTCAGTTCACACATTTGCTAAATCTTTAATGTGGTTAACATTTACTTTTAGTTAGGATTGGAAATGGATTGACTGTGCTGGCCAATGTAAAATAATGTAAAGGTGACCTTATTGTTCTTAAAATAATTATCCAAGAAAATATTGTTTTTTTAAATTTCATTGTTTAATGTTCCCAAACGATGTGGTTCAGTTTACAAGAATTGGTCCATATATTTTATGTTACCTGAGGAGTTGTCTCCCTTACAGTCTACCTCAAATTTCTCTGTTCTTGTATAGATTTGAGCTTCATGAAATCAGTGTGTTCTGGTAAGTTTATGAATGCTGTGCATTGTTCAAATTTTGTTAAGTACTTAGCATGTACATTTTGCAGTTATTTTCCAAGAGAATCAGCTTGGCTTCTTTGCATCTTTTATTCACTACATTTTGAGATTTCATAAATTGTACTAGTTTTGTAGTGAGATATCACTATGTACTAATACTACAGGATATATTAGCTATAAAAAATGGTGACATTGACATGTTACAAGGAAAAAAAATTAAATTGTAGGTTTAAGTGTGGAAAGTAAAATGAAAGTATGATGGTGTCTCAAAGCTGTTGCTCATGGCTTTTGATCATTGACAAAACGCCCTACATAATATGAAAAAGACCATTGTGAATTTTACACATGCTGAGGTTGCATTGTACTTAAAATTGCCCAAAGTTTTGAAACTTTGAAGCATCTCTCTGATCTGACTGGCATATAAATTCTTAAGGTCTCACTGGATAGTTTCATATTTTGACACCTCCCTAATTTTTAAGATAGAAGGCATGAGCCTAATTATCACAATCCTAGCATTTGTCAGTTAACACATAATCTAAATCTGTAATGTGGTTTACATTTACTTTTAGTTAGGCTTGGAAATAGATCATTGAAGATCAAATACGTAACATTGGCTGTAAATAAGCAACCAACTTAGCTTATGTAATTATTAAAAATAGTTCTTTTCTGTAAAAAATTTAATGTAAAAAAGAGGACTTGGTGACAGTTTTAGTTCTGTATCAAAGCCGCTAGGTGCATTAAGGAATTAACTTTAACACTTCAGTCAGAATCTTACAAGCATCCTTTGAAATAAAAATCAATAGTTAGTTTTTACTTGTAATGTCATTTACAATTAAAATCAGACTTTTAAGTTAAATTTACCGAATACAAGAATAGGTTTAGGTTTTCAATTTATTTGCCGAATATGTACATAGTTTATATTGTAAAGTTATTAAGTTCAACATCTAAGTACAGTAAAATCTGCCTTGAATGACCACAATGATAATGTATGGATCTATTTTATTATATAAGCACTCTGTTATGAGCAGCCACCTGCTGAACACAAACAGCTACCATGATGTCTTGGCAAAATATGCATTTCAACACTGATATGAATGACCACATCGCAAAAACAAGAAAAGACCTTTATTTAATCCATGTAAAAAATGACCTCTTATACCATTCTAAATTTAAGAAAAAATTAAAAAGAATTGGCTGGATACTGACATCTATTTTTTTTTAGCTATGTCTATAGTGTTTTATAGCTTATGTCATAACCAGACTAAAGTATTTGTAGATTATTTTCTAGTCTGGTTCCATACTTCATATTTTCCCTGTGTTCATAGCTATTTATATACATAAGGTGTGGTATTTTTATTTCCTTAAATATATTAGCCATGTAATATAGAGGAGTTCATCAAACACATGTATTAACCCCAGTGCAATTCAATTGTACAAAAATACATTATTGATAAAGTGAAAGCCTAAAATTTAGGCTTCCATATGTAATGGAGACCTCAAGATTTTTTTTTTCAGAGTACAAGGAAGCTATTATTATCACACAGTTCATGTTCTATACAATGCTAGCATGTTGAGTGCAGCCCTCATTAACCTTGCAGATATGATCCCATGCCAGATTGGATTTTCGCCCTGGGATGCAAAGTTTGAAGAACAGTGTAGACTTGAATGGAATGAATGGTCAACAGTATGACTAACATGGTTATCATTCAGTAATGTTGGACTTAATATAGAAATTCCACAAAAACAGCTGGACAGAAATAATTTTTTATATATTTAAAAGTAGATTATAATTGGGCTTATACAATTGTCAATGGTTTTTTTTTTAATGGTTTAATGCCATTTTTTCAACACAAGATAGGCTATTCATGGCGGTCAGTATTATTGGTGGAGGAAGAACCCAGGAAAAACCTCAGAAAGAACCACTGACCCGCGAGAAGCTACTGGCAAGCTTTCTCACATAAACTACATTAGCCGAATCTTAGACTCAAACCCACGCAGACAGGTGAGATGGCAATGATCCATAATGGACAGCGCTTTAGACCACTCTGCCACCCCCAAGTGTCAATGGAAAATGCTTACTTAAAAAAAAACAAAAAAAACTTGTCTTGTCTGTTGGTACTCTGCTACTTCAACAAAAGGGAATGCAAGAGTGTCACAGGATGAAGCCGGGATGGGACTGGATTAGTGAAGACACCAAAAGCAACTGCATTAATAACGTTTATTTATAAACGCAATTTAAACTCAAAGGAAGATTTTAACGAAAGGAATTTGTAACTAACATTCACGTCTTATCATCCGATCAACAAATACAAGTATATCTATAAATTTACGAATATATCGCTCATATAATGAGACTGAGATGTAAATGCCTGTAACTTTGATTATATCATTCATATAATGATTTAGCAATGTAATTTAGCGTTCAAGTAATGATTTTGATATGAAATTGGTGATATTTTTGCTCAGATGGCAATAGCAATAACATGGAACACGTATTATATAACTTATCGCATGGTCCACTCCTCCCTGTCTGTTGAAGGATCCCTCGGAGAGCCCTTGCATTTAACACAGACCCAATGGTCACCAAGTCTTGGTCCCTCGCATCAAGAACACCAGTACACTCTTCCGAACCAACGTCACCAGACACAGCGTATACGTCACAAGAAACCACACAGAGTTCTGCGACTTCACATCATCCAACCATCCATATATATATTAGGCAGCACCCAACCATACACAAATCACCATGCAGCTCTACAGCTGAATATTCTACTCCGTAAAGTGGTAAATTTCCTTACAAGACTCGTAATGTTTACAGAGAATTTGCTCTATAATATGCACTAGCTGTGACCGATATGCGCAGCTAGGTAATTAGATTTTAAACTGCAGACAATTTGCACATGCAGCATGGGTTGAGTCGCGCTCAGTATTTCGAAATAACTAGAGCCGATAAAAAATAAACCACCCTCGGGTGACGCTTTACGCAACATCGAAACCAGAGTGCATATTTGACCACATATACATATTGATACCAGTCATACACAATTCTGTGACAAAGAACTTAAGTAAATAAACTGCATGAATAAATTTGTGGCAGGAAAGTGGACAATTAGAGCAGGACAATTAAAATCAAAATGGGAAGGAATACCATTTCTTTAATAAATTATCTAAAATTACTCATACCTAAATATTCTGTATGATACAAAGGATATATCTACAAGTGTTCTCTATCCTGGTATATGATATGCCTTACAAGAACAATATAGCAGTTTTTTAAAATAGTCAACATTTGTCTAAAATCAACTATATTATCTTTACATAACTTATTTTGGTGCATGTATGCTAATCATGGAACTGACTCCACAGACATAAAGACAACAGTCTGTCTCTCATATCTATAGTTACAAAAGCTGCCATCCCAAGCCAACAATGTCAGATTGTCAATTTGACAAAGACAAAACCAGGTACCCTACTGCATTTAAGAGAGATTACTCAGCTGAGACTAGACAGGGTAAGAGTTGTCTAATCAAAATACATTTTCAGCCATGTCTACCACATTTTTAAAATAAATGATAATAAAATACAAAATATGATCAGTATATGAATTAACATCATCTCACAAGCTGCCAACTAACTATTTTAAGCCTAATAGAAAGTACATGTGCAACTCGTACATAATCTACCAATTACAGCTAGTGTTGTTGGTTATTTCTGAATGCTATATTCCCTGCACCTTAAGCTCCACCCACCATGGGTTGTACAACTGGTAAGTTACATCATGAAAAGTGCTTGGGATAAATTGATTAAGTAAAAGATTTTAAAAAGCAAATGCTAATTGCAGAAAAGTAAAGCCATTTTATTAATTTATGACCATTACAATGTGCAGGAAGTTCTGATATTGCTCTTTCATAAATATATAACAGTAACCAAATTCTATTCTATTATATTAATACCAAAGAACATTAACCCAAACAGCGGGGGTCACACATTTCCGAGTAAAATGAACAAAATGACTTTTATTATATATCATTGAAACATTTCATTATGTTCTACGTAAGGTACATTCTATTCTAGCTGATTTCCATAAAGATTCCAAAATATCCAAATCTGAGATTACTTTAAAGCCATGATGAAATTTATCTCTTCAAAAGACTGATCAATTTGTGTAATTTGTGTAATCTATTCTAACATTAATTAACAATATTATTGAAAATCAACCAAGTCCTAACAAATTGTTTTCCAATTAATTAATTAGCTAATACATTTGATTGACTGTAGAAAATATTTTTCATCCCAACACTTTTTAACAGCATTTATTTGACATTAAAACATTGTCTAATATGTAGTAAAGACATGTCCTACATGTTTTTCAAACTTGTGTATTGGATTAAAAATAAACTATTTTCATTTTAATTAAGTATAAATTGCAAACAATATAAACCTTTTTGTGCCATGACATGATGCACATCAGGATCAATGTTATTTGTTCTTCTGCCACATTTCTATTCACTGCCATCTTCCCATGACAATAGCATCCGAGAAATTGACAATAGCAACCGAGAAATTGACAATAGCAACCGAGAAATGAATTGAGAAGCCAGCATGACTTGCAAAGGAGACATGATGTCTTTAATGTATGATGAAAACATTATGCAGGGAATTTCGTTGCTACTATATCATAAATTTCTGATAATAAGAAACTATTCTTGTATCAACAACAATTACAAAAGAAGGTTGATGCAAGATGCAGATTCCATATTTCCAGGGGAGGTTATTTAACTGGAACTGAATTTTAAGATAAGCAGATCATTCATAATCACCTTTACTTGATATTATCAAAACTTAGTAAAAAATTTCCATAAAAATAAAGAGATCCAGAAGGCTTACATTTGTCTAGTTCACAATATTATAAGTTATGTATCAGTTTTCTCAGAACATAAATCTTGTATTGGTTCACAAAGTATAGTGATCTATTTTTCTTGAAAGGTCATCCAAAAATATTTAAAATAATTGGCAAACGCCTACCACCATATTTGTCTTTATTTTCCGTGTATAGGTAAAAAAAATTGTTTTGCTCCACAGTGTTAGCAAGAAAACTTAATTGTGTTTGTTTAGTGTTTATGAAACATTTTCTAAATTTGACAAAACAAAAAAATAGGCATGACATATAACCAATAGATAAAATGTATGGAGATTATGTCAAAATGTTTGAGCTAAATTAAATTAGCTAAAATTAAAATTAATTAAAATTAAGTTGATCATATTTGTAGACTTGAAAAATGGTACAGTCAAAGTAGATGC
Source organism: Unio delphinus (assembly GCA_029339505.1). NCBI lineage: Eukaryota > Metazoa > Mollusca > Bivalvia > Unionida > Unionidae > Unio > Unio delphinus. The sequence continues at coordinate 3,360,188 of JAQISU010000061.1, read as the reverse complement.
TAACAAAGATTTATTTACATGTTAGTCAAGGTTTGTACCAAAGATTACAGAACAAGTTGATACAATTGTTTAAAGACCATGAAATGTGGGATTTACTGCAAGTTTCAAAATGTTTTAGTGGATCAAGTCAACATTTTGATACAACTAATAGTGAAGGTTAGTCAAAATGACATAAACTAAAAATAAGTTAGTAGAACAGAAATGCCACACCCTCTCTGCCTGAAAACTGCCCCAAATACAAACCTAACTAGATGTGTGCAGAGTGTTTATTGATATTGTTTGTACTGAGAATCAACTATGTGTGTAGTATTAAGATTTTAACAAGTATAAACAATTATTGCATAGTGTGCATTTCATCATCATCAGTTTTTTGACCTAGTGTACCGGTAGTCATTGAGGCACTGTGCTGCTGAACATCTGACCAGTTCCCTCCACTTGTCTCGATCATGTGTCGATGCCGGTGTCTGCAAAACTTTTCCTGGTCCATTCACTGATGTCGGTCCACTTTTTTCTCTGCCTACATCTTCTTCTGCCACATGGGATGCTGCCCTGCAGTACTGTTGTGAAAAGACTGTTGGCTCTAGTGACATGGCCATACCATTTCAGCTTTCTCCTTTTGATGAAAATGAGGTCTTTATATTGGCCTACCTTGTGACTGATGGCGTTATGCACTTTCATTTGTGACGTGGTCCATGTAAGAGATGCCAAGTATGGTCCTGTAGCATCATCTCATTTTAAGTCCCTGGATTCTTCGTTGTAATTCTGCTATCAGGGTCCAGGCCTCAGATGAATACAAAAAGATTGAGATAACTAGTGCTTTCAATAGTCTGATTTTAGTTTTCAGACAGATATTCTTGTCTGTGATCAAGAGCAGACATTTTTTCATGAGTAGTGTGCATTTATGTTGGAGGCCAACCAAAACTAAATTTCTGGTTTTGGCCGATAAGGAAACCCGACAGAAAATTATAAATTGACTTTTGGTCGAAACTGAAAGATGAACCGAAGTTGCAGAACACGATTTATTTAATAGCCCTGGATCATGATGCAATGCTACACTCATTAAAATGAATCTAGAAGTAATGCATGTGTGCATGTGTGCGTGTGTGTGTGTGTGTGTGCATGTATGTATGTACATGTGTGTGTGTGTGTAAGAGATTTGGATTTTTAATGTAGCTATAAAATATCTTGTCATATGATGTATACAGTGTGGCAGTTTATTGTGATGTCTAGCGTTCCAACATTATGCCAGACATGTAACAGCATGGACCACACATTCACATTATCAGGACACGAACCAAGCAAGGCAGCTGCTTGTACCATTTGTACAAGTGTTTTGCTAAAACTCTACTGTTTTTTTTACTCATGACCTCTCACATTCAAGGTGGATGATCTAACTACATAGGCAATCTGTGTTAATGTTTTCATCGTTTTATTTTAGTTGCAATTCCAAGACTACTACATGTCACCTGAATTTTCCAATTATCAAACAAAATTTGTTGCATGTTAGCATTTCAAAGTATCATGTATATATAATGCAATTTTTAAACATATTTCATCTGAAATGTCACATCTTAATCTTATGCAAAACAAATATGCACAAAATGTTTTGGTCATTGCATGATTAGTTAAGTGTTTTCAGTTTTACATATCTCAGCACAAAATTCGCTATTTGTGATTGCCAGTTTGAGCCAGAAAACTCCAGTAAGAACTACCTATCATTGGGAAGCTACTATCAAGGTTTGTTATTGGCTGAGCTTGTGACTTGAACCCACATGGAGGTCAGATGCAGCAAGTGGTAAAGGGGAGCACTTTATACCACTTGACGACCCAGGGCCCATTCCATCAATAAAGATATCTTAGTCTCTCTGTGGCTTGAGATTGCAGGCTGCAAAAATATCTTTCCAGAATCGTTGTGAATTATATTCTTGTGATTAATAGTTTCGCAGTTGCTAAACTTTTCATAGTTCATTTTGGATTTATTCTTTTCAATTCCCCAGTGACAGGCCACTTCCTCAGGGGCTATGAGCTTGAATTGCGACCCATCACCAGTCCAGTTTATAAAATGCTGGCATGTGCTATGTCAAATGTGTCAGCAAAAACAGACACAGCTGTATTGGTCCATTGCCTTCCACTAGAAAAACCAAAAACAAATGCCATACACATGATCACAAAATTATAAAAGTATTACAAATGTTTCCATGCAACAACTGGTTTAGACCCTCCGCTGAAATTAAGTTTCATTGTCCTTTACATGTAAGTCTTTATTATAATCCTGAAGACACTTATCATAACACATTTTAGAACTTGCCAAAATAGCTTTTGTGAGTCACCTTTTTAAGTATATTGTGTATTTATAATAGAATAGAATATTTCTCTTGTTCAGATATTTAATTATTTCAGTTTATTTAAAGCCATGCGATTACAAATTAAACAGATGAATTAAGAAATATTAACATTTTATATCAGTTCTGATAAATCTAGATAATGTTTTCAACCTTGACAGGACTCGGCATACAGACTTCTTCACTTCTGTAGTGTTTTTCAGCTGAATTTAAAACAATCAATGAATGATCAAGATAACAAATCTAAGTAATTTGTATAGAATGAAAACTGTTATGCTTATTTTCAATAAATTAAAAGTTTAAGAACATGTAAATAAATAAAAACATAACTAATTTCAATGATTCAGAAAATATAATTCACCAGCTTAAACTACCATATTTACTCACTTTGTACAAATCCAGATTAAAATTTTCTATATAATATTTTGTGCTTTCCATTCCTTTTATTCTTGTAAATTGATGAGAAACATTCAGAAAGAAATTCCAAGTTAAAGTTGTTTACATAATATTCAATGTCCTCCATTATTGTGATTTTGTGACCATTCTGAATATGTTCCCATATTTATTACAACCCTGCTTACCAGAGTGAAATTTGGCCCTATCAATCGAAGCCTAGCTTTTATCAGTAAGTGTGAATTTAGGAGCTTATCACTCAAAGCCGTATTTAGGTTAAATACAAAATTAGGTTTAAAGAAAAAAATGTACTACTTAGAAAATATTAGAATTAAAGAGCTTAATAAATAAAACTATTTACAGTAGCGAGTACGCCAATTAATGAATATAAATTTCTTTAGGTAATGGCTTAATTCATTATTATAAATTAAGAAATAATTATTTTAGTTTTATTAAAGATTGCTCGAGGTATTTAGAGATTCAAATTTGTTTAAAAATGTTTTTCGTTATAATAATAAGTATTTTTGTTTACTCTAACGCTTAAACTAATTTCTCTACAACTAGATATTATTTAAATTTGTTTTCAAGCCATGGGAAATTATCTTTGTTACAACTAGCAGTCTTTTGTGAGTACTAACTAAACAGATGAAGAAATATGAACATTTTATATCTGTTATATATACATGACATGCTTGTTTTTTTCTTTAATTTTGTTTGTTGGGGGACCAACAGGTCAAACTGTCAATGCAAGACCAAAAGAACAACATTGTTAGAAATAGTCTGTACCCATAGATTGAGCAATATATTAATTTAGCAATCATTAGCCAATATAATATTTTCAATAGTATCATGCAGCATCTCCATTGTCAAATTTTAGTTGAATAATGAGAGTGACTGCACATGATAAATTTCTATCGACCACTTAAATGTCTATCGACTTAAATTACAAACAATGTTCAATGCACTTGGATTGATGTGATGCCTCCAGCAATCCCAACATAAATTTGGCATAAATTTGGCAGCCCAGCCTTCAATGGGCTTCAGTTGCAGCTAAAGATAATTTACTCAATGGTTATCAGCAACATTCTGTTACAAGTTTGACAGCCATGCTGAATCCTTTCTACAACTGTGCAGATTCAATTGCCCATGAATCCACTCAAAAGTAGAGGGGCATTCACTTAATTCCATTCCATTTTATTCACCGCAAAATCTGTTATCAGTGCTTTATTACATCTTCAAACTATATGTATAATATATACACCGCTCTGGTGGCCTAGTGGTTAGTGTCCACCTTGAATGTGGGATATCATGTGTTCAGTCCTGGCCAAGTCATACCAAAAAAAGTTTTCAACAAACAAACAAATTAAACTGCCTAAGAAGTTAGTGTTAGGACTGGTCAACATGGTGTCAGGATAATGTGACTGGGTGGGTCACGACGCCCCAGTGCTAATATCATTTTAAACTGACACTACAGACATTGTACAGAAATAAATAAAAACTGATTTTTAAAATATGTTTAACAAATTAAATTAAAATCCACATCTTCAAATTAAACTATAGAGTGAAATTCACACAGTTGCCTGTCATCCTCAGTTTATATTGGACATCTTAAACAACTGTCTATGTTGTAGAAAAATCTTGCCTTTTTTACTAAATAAAACCCCCATCAAATTATCTATGTTAAGTCAGGTATTTTACAGTAAAAATCAGATTTTAAGTTAAATTTACCGAGTACAACAATATGCAGAATATGTGCATAGTTTATACTATTACATTGTTATTAATTTCAGCTTTTTGAAAACAATACATTTTCAATGCATATTTCAGATTTAGGACAGGTTTTTTGTGTAAACAAATACATGTTTTCACTTTCTCGGGTGTTAGTCCATCTCCTGACCTTGGAATTAAAAATCCAAATGTTGTAATGCTTTTTATTTTTCATGCCTATAGATGGGACATTAAGTCATGTGCAATTTTATCTCATCCAAAATAATTAATGGCAACTTGTTATTTTTCCAGGTAGATTTATGACTTCTTGTACCATGCTGTATCAATGATATAGAGATAAGATGTTTATGTTTTTCATTGAAAAGAAATGAGGCTTTACGCCAAGCAATTCATCAATACATTGTACATTGATGCATATATTTCCCTTTTGAGTAGAGTTAATATTGACTACATCATCATCAGTCTCTTGACCTAATGTTGTCGTTGTTGCACTGTGCTGCTGAACCAGATCCCTCCACTTATCTCGTTCATGTGCCAATGCCTGTATCTCCGCAAAACTTTTTCTGGTCCAGTCAGTGATGTTCTTAGTCCACTTTTTTTTCTCTGTCTACCTCTCCTTCTGACACCCTGAATTACCAGAGTTAACTGTGCATTAACAGAGTTAATGAACTCTTCACATCCCTGCCATTGGTGTCCAATACATAATGTAATTCCGTGCCTTTTGGCCATTTACAATCATCTTTGCAAGTTGATGTTTTCTTCTTTTTTTTTTGAGTGTCTAAATGTATTCACATTGATTAAATCAATATAAGACACTTATGATTCAAACATGAAAGATGGTTTTAATGAAGAAGGTAGAGCACTTAACACATTAACCCCTAGCGACGACTTTACGGGGCATGAGGTAGTAGCCTACTTCCAAGGTCTGTAGTCAAAGTGATGCATGATACACTAAAGTGGGTGGTATTATAGAAAGGTAGACAGTTGTAGCTCTACAATGATAGCAAATAATCTGGACATTTTAGTTACACTACAAAATACAGAGGGAAAAATCTAACTTTTGGACCAGTTTTTTTTTCACCCAAAATTCGCCTAAGGTCGAAATCCGAATTTGTGTCCAAATCCATTTAAGACATTGATTATGAAAAGAAATGCTATGAGCCTGCCTTATGTTGCCGTTGGCAGAGATGTTAAAAATATTTTTTGTGTGTACCTACATTTTAATCCAATTGATCTTTTCGTTGTGCTGTACTGACAACCGTACTGCAAGGACATTAAGTCAGAAGAGAAGCAGTTGCTTCCCCTCTTTCATTTTTCTAAATATTCCTTGTTAAATTCTATTGTTAGCTATTCTCACAGAATAGTTTCATATTTTGACACCTCCCTATTGTTTAAGGTAGAAGACATGAACACTACTGCAGACAGATAAAACCTTCAGTGATTTTGTCTCAAAACCCACTCAACAGAATTTGTGCAAATGTGAATGCATTTGCTTAGACTATAAACATTTTAACATTTTCTTATTGAAAACTTGTATTTTGCTCAAGTCCACACTGACCATCATGATGACTGCTATATAAATGACCTTTGTGAAAGGATTTTCAATGAAGATTCATGAACGTGTTTTTTTTATATAAACAGAATATGCCATTATGCAGGGTGCAGACCCTTATGAAGGTGGTCAATTTTCATAGTTTCCATTTAGATTATTATAAAGATTGTTTATTCCTCAGTGTAAGAATCCTGTAAGTATGCACAGGTGATGAATATCTGCCAACACATTACTGCAGTTAATAAAAATATAAAAACGTCAACACATCATTTTATCAAAATCTGCTCACCAGAATTTGACCAACATTTGAGAGAAGGATTCCTAGCTTGATAGCCTGTCAGATTATACTACCTCACTTTGAGTCCAACTTGAAATGATTTACTTAATGTTTGATGGTCACCACTTTCTTAGTTGATCTGAGCCTTTCATGGCCATGCTTCAAGTACCATCCCTTTCAAAGTCTGAAATATAAAATAGAAGCAAAATTAATCAAATTCAAGTTTACTAAAATTATCAAGAGTTACCAATGTTTAACATTATATAGTTTCTCTTCTGCTTAATCTTGCATGGCTATTCCAGTTGTTTTGTTTTAGGAGCTTTTACAATATTTCCAGGCTTTTGTCTCGTTTTTAATGCTGAAATAAAATGGAGAAAAAAAAGAGTAAGCAAACATTTGCTATAATTGCACATTTGATACAAACATAAGAATTAAACTGTACCTCTGATAACATCAAGTCTAATTTTGTTCAAAGGGGGGGGTATGTCATCAGTTGCTATGTGCAGCTTTTTCACAGACCATAATCCTGTCTCCTTTCTGAATTTGTTTCACCATCTGAAAGCAAGTAAAGAGTTACTATACAAAATAATAAATTAAAAATATTTTGTACAGTGTCATCTGTTGAATTTACTGATTTTTCAACTGATCAACAATCATTAGGCAAAACAAAAAAGGTTACCTATTGCACTGGTACTAAAATTAAGGCACGCAAGTAAAAAATTAAAATTAATAAAAGATTTATTTTAAACATTGTATTTTGTTTTCTTGAATTATTGGGGAAAAGGTGTTAGGGTCAACAGTGAGAAGGATAGAGAGTCATCAGAACTGAAACACTTAATGATGTGATTATTTCCATCAAATTTTTGCTTGCCTTGAAAGTGCGCGAATAGAAACATTTCTTAAACTGATGCATGCAAAACATACATTTCCTCAAACTAATAAACTGCTGATATCAAAAATTCTAAATCTACAGCCTGGAAAAAAAATGCCACCTACTCATGCATATAAAATGGATTATTTCACCATAAAGAACCACTGGATGGACTCGTCCAATTGCAGCACAAAGTTATTTCAGCACAATTGTTATTTAATCTGGACTCTGTGGTATATTTTAAACAAGTCAGAAGAAAATAACGTTGTTTAAGACCACATATCAGGAGTATATAGGAATTAATCTACACAAAAACAAGAATAAATGAGATTCAGGCAGCATCTGGTTATATGAAGCAACTGGTGTAGACCCTCAATTGAAATTTAGCTTGTCACTTACATGCAAGCCTTTATATGGCTATTGTTGTGATCTATTTGTTAGGACATCATCTACAGCAGCCCTTAAGATATCTAAATTATTCTTATACTACACGACTTTTTAAGCATCCAGAGCATCACACATAAAATCAGATTTTGTGGTTTATAAATATGAGTGTCTTCAGCACAGGTTAAACTTCATACATACCCAACTTCTTTGGTGGCCTAGTGGTCAGAGCATCCACCTCAGATGCGGGAGGTTGCGGGTTCTAACCCCAACCAATGACTTGTAAAAATGGTACTAACAACCAACTCACTAGGTGTTTGACATTAAGAGATAAGTGTTAGGTGTGGCATGATGCCCCAATGCTAGACATCACCATAAAGTGTCCCACTGCAGACATGATGGCAATATGGCTAAAAAATTGTTAAAGCTACATTAAAATCCAAATCACATGCACTCAATCATGTGTATCGCAAAGCTTCTGTTGGAAACAAGCATAGTCCATTCCAAAAGCTACATTAAAATCACACACAGACACACACAATCATACATGTTTATCCCAAAGCTAGAGTTGGAAACAAACATTGTCCATTCCACAAAGCCCTTATCCATTCATGTCAGTGGGGCCTATTTTGCGTAGTATATTCATTTTCTGAGATAAAGAGTTTAATTCTGACTTGAATATCTTCACATCGTGTCCAAATACTGAGAAATTCCACTACCAAACTATTTGTATAAGTGCAATTCACAATTCACCCGCCATCATACTTTTGAGCGTTTCTAACGTGTTGTTAAGTATCATTCGAACCACTCGTGTGTTTCCCTCACGCACTTACGACCTATATTCTTCCCATCGGTCTCCGCGTAAGACCAATGGGTCTCAAGGGTATAAATACCAGTCGTGTGCAGTGTTTTGCAGAATTCTACCAAAAATTATATGTTTATTCTATTTTATTTATTTATTTTTTGGGAATAGGGGAAAGTTGGTGCAAACTGCGAAGGAACGGGCTCTTTTCCATATCGGGAATCGCCTGGATTGGGGCCCGCACAGGTGTACAGCCTGGTACAGCTCTGTGCCTAACCCAATCAGTCCTGCAGGGAAGCTGACTGAATTCTATTCCTTTATTTATCATTTATTTAACTTTAATAATTATCATTTATTTTCTTAATTTTACTATACTTATTTATATTTATTTATTTTTTATTATTATAATTATTATTTTATATTTTTCTTATTTCTTTATTTATTCTTATAATTTATTTTATATATTTAATGATTATTATACTTATTATTATTTTTTTTAAAAAATTAAAAAAAATATAAAAAAAATAAAATATCTTTCTCTTATCCATTCCCTATTTCAAACCCTCTAGCCCTCTACTAAGTCACGGTTGTGATATAACAAAACATGGGACCCCCGATTGCGCTAGGCTCCTCTGCAAACAGGTTCTAGGATAATACTAGGAATACCTGCACTGGCACCACACAAATGAAAGCACTATTCATGTGTGTTACAAAGTGGAATGACGGGTAGGCCTTTACGGAGATCCCATGAATAGCATAAATGGGCTCCCGGTCGGGATTGAGGGACGCTGACCTGGAGCCCTGATAAATTCCCTTTATTTACCTTTTATTTTTCCCTCAATTAATAGGGTTCTCAGTTGGTAAAGAGAAACCATCTTTGACTAACCATAGTGGCCCTAAAAAGGTTCATTTGGCCTCATTGGTGCCTCCGCCAACAAACTTCTGACCAAACATACCTACCATTGACAACACTATTATATGTCACCCAGACATCTTTAATCTATCAAAATTTGTTAGGCTTATGTACATGTACGCTAATGTACCAGCATCTTTCAGACGATAGGACAATAATTAACAATTCTACGACTTAATTATTAGATATATTGCACAGGTGGCTAACAACATTGGGTGTTAGGTTGTCCATTATACAACTGGACTGAATTTGAAATAAGTGCGGCTTCTTTCGTTTCAGGTGTGAGCGGCATGTGTTGCCTTGCTGTCTTTCTCTTTGCGTGTTGGGTGTGTGCTGGATGGCCTGCCGATCCTGGACCTTTTCCGCCTTTTCCTCGACCCGACACATAATTACATTCTGACTGGTTGTGGGGGTGGGGGTGTGATGGTACTATTCCTACCCACCTATAAGGGCTTACATTTATTCCGATAGTTACTTTTTAGTAATTCGAAATAATGCCCAAATTAGTAAGTGCGTATATATGCATATTAAACTCCCTGGGAGAGGAGTAGCGACCCCCTCCTGGGGAAAAATAAATATCTGGCGATATGTCAGATCTAAAAGTAGCCCATATGACCCTTAGTGGTCGGTGGCTACTATAAAACATAAAAGTGTGTGTGTTTTGCAGAGGCCATTCATCGATTCAGGCGGTGGACTCCAAGCAGGACGGACCAGTCTTCTCACAGCAAGGCAAGCTAGGAGGCGGCAGTGAGAAAAGGCGCCGACTAGGACTGTGGACCAATAATGCAGCCATATGAGCAGCCTAGGTGTTCTGGTGTAGTGATATCCCACTAAATTATCCGGAAAATACCCCACTGACATGACCTTTAACGGCACCGTAAGAAGAATTTTTTCACAAGACTTGGAGAGCAGAGGTATAATGGCGGGCGGCCACGTGGATTTCAAAATGGTGTCCTGAGAGGTACCACAACAAGTTTGGAAAATACCAACTGTGGTACACATACAGCTACGTGCGGCAGGACACCAATGGAGAAGGAAACAGACTGCAATAGCGTCACCTGAAATGTTTCGCAACGACATACAGAAACATTACTCCAAGAGCTTGTGGAATTAAAAGGAAAACAGGCTGAGACATGAGAAACTCTCATGGCTAACCTACTGCAACGAGAACAGACGTCCCGGAGCCAGATGTTATAGCTGAAATTGCCATGTATTTTATTTGCCTGAATGCTGATAATAGGGTACTCATTTGGTTATGAGTAACCCTCTTTGAATAACTTTCCGTGGCCCTAAAAAGATACATTTGACCTTTTTGGTACCTCCACCAACAAATTCAAGACCAAATATACCTAACAGTGACCACACTATTATATGTTGCTTAGACATTTTTATTTCTATAAATTTGTTAGGGACTCTATATATGTACGCTAATGTACTAGTAAGTTTCGGACGATAGGATAATAAATAATTCGACTTAGATATTTGACAAATTGCACTGGTGGCTAACACAATATTGGGAGTTAGGTTGTCCATTCTACAACTGGACTGAATTTGACATATTGCACGACCTTTTCGTTTCAGGTGTGGACGGTGTGCGTGGCGTGCTGTCTTGCTCTTTGCGTGCTCTGTGTGTGTGTACTGGCCAGCCATCTGGGACCTCTTCCGCCTTTTCCTTGACCAACTCACCATAATTACTAGTGATATGAGAAACTTTTCTCTCGCTACCAGTGCCTCTGCACAATCCGATTGGTTGATAAGGTGGGTGTGTGTGGGTACTATTCCTACCCACCCAAAAGGGCTAACATCTATTCCGATAGTTACTTTTTAGTAATTCAGAATAACGCCCTAATTAATAAATGTGCACTAGTATGCACTTAAATGTCCGAGGGGAGGGAGTCGCTACCCCTCCCCAAGGGACAACAAATGTCCATCAACATGATGGATATAAAAGTTGCCCATATGACCCTTAGTGGTCGGTGGCAACTATAAAATACCAACGTCAGTCAGTGTTTTGCAGACGCATTCTGACTGGCAGAGACTGTATACAAGAAGAGAACGGAGAGCTTGTACAACCAATGTACGTTTACTATATAGATCGCATTGTAACAATATAAATCATTACGGATGATATAATCTTCTAAATGAAATGAAATAAAACTACAATATATTATTCAGTATTAAAGATGATGCTCCCCTAGGAATTATATGTGGAGATTCAATCATATAAATATATGAAAATATCGGTACCGTTGCTACGGTAAATAACTAAACATGTATAGAAGGGAGCATTAATTATAATATTCCTACACGGAGTATTCATTATTTCTATATTACATTAATGTGTTATATAGTTGGCTATAAAGAAGGAAAAAACAGTTCTAAATATAAATTCCGAAATACTAGTGCATTCTGGACCATAGCAATACTAAATTCACTGGGAAACACATTCAAGTGGTATCGTTTTTAATATGTTATTTATTATCCCATTTGTTTGGGGTTGTATTATACCACTGAGAAATACATTAAGTTTAACTGTTTTCAGTGACTGTTCGTTTATGTACTTTCTTAACATTACAATGAGCCACATATTTATGTGATGAAGGAATTTCAAATATCAACTCATTTTAGAACTATTTCAGTGTTTTGACTGAAACATTACTATCTTATTATTGATCCGTTTGTGCATATTGCACAGTTAATATTTATCCTTACTAGCGTTTATTAAATCATTTAAACTTAAATAGCTTTCTGTCTCGTGATTAAAAGCCCATGTTGACATCTGGCCAAAACTGACATTGTGATTAAATAAAGCTCGGGACGTTACATAGTAAAATAGGAATTGTATAGATTTCATTCATGGATATTTTACGATCTTTATCATGGAAAAATGATAAGCCAACTACGTATGATGGATCTAATAATGCCAAGACAGGATCCCCAGGATTTAAGTTTCTGAAATAATTAATTTACACAATGTTGTTGTTCTTTCCATGTAATTATTAGTTTCAAAAATTTGTAAGATCTGTAAAATGGTTTCTACCTTGACTGGACTCTTCCATGCAGTTCTGTGCAGACTGGTTGACTTCTAGATGGCACATGACTCACGGATGCCTGTTCCTCATAACAGTACCCAAGAATCATTTAAATAATCCGCCAATTAATCCTTAATAAAAGAACTGGTCAGAGTAATTGATCATACATTTACTTAAAAAAAACATTACAAATGTTATGCTTACTTCAATCAATAGTCAAAGGATTTGCAAATTAAGAGCAACAGCATATTTTGATTTTGCAAAATTCTGAAAATATAATTCACCAGCCAGAACTACAATAGTTATTCATGCATTTCTTTTGCTGAAAAATTCAAATTGAAATTACCATAATTAATGTCTTCCATTCTACCCATCCTTGTCCTTTTCTCACAAAAGCTCCATCTTTTGGATTAGTCAATTTCAGTATTTTGGGCATATATCACTGATAAATGGTGATGGTGCCAACCTCATCGTTACTCAACAAGTGGCATCAAATTAATGCAGCCACCCATCACTCCAATGCATGATTAGCATACTATTTCATTGATTAATGGGTGTGAAAAAGAGCACACACCCAACAACATCCTGGTACATTCTTCTGGGGGTATCAAGAGTTTCATAGCGAATGGGAATTGTGCTGATGATTCATCCCATCACATGCCTGGTTGTGACCTTGGAAGAAAAATGCAAACAAGGGTTGTGCAGTCACTGGTTTCATTTTTCAGCCGAGATTGTGGTCCTTAAAATTTGTTGCCTTGCCTGAAATTATGACAAAAATGTAACTGTGCTGGTATTAATAAACTATTTCACTTAATGATGAGATGGTAATGATTTCAGTCCCTATCTACCTGTACGAAATTTTTCACCCGTAATTTAGACGTAATCCAGGCATAATATTTATAAAAATTTCAGGCGTAAAATTTAATAAAGAACAAACTTATTTGAGACGTAAACCAAGCGGAACTGAGATGTAACTCAGGTGGAATTTGAGGCGAAATATGTAAATTAGCGACGCCCAGAAATACGCTTAATTTTGACGCCTGGAAAAATGCTTTACCTTTGACACCTGGAACACAAGCCTCTAGGCTGACGCCTGGAGAAGTGTTTTAGCCTGATCAAAGACGTAAACCAGGCGGAATTGAGACACAAGTGAGGTGGAATTTGAGGCGAAATATATAAATTAGCAGCGCCTGGAAATACATGTTATCTTACACCTACTGACGCCCAGAAATACATTTTAGCTTGACGCCTGGAAAAATCATTCGGGTTTCCACCTCCTTCCTAAAATATGCATCTAGAGTATCATTTAAAAAATGTTATGGTCACATGTTTTCTCGACTAATTTTTAATTCCACTTTTATGAACCTTATTAAACAAGAAAGAAATTTAAAAAAAAGAAACTAATCATTTTACAAACAAATACTTTTTATTCTTATAGTTAATAAAGGTAATCACATGCAAATTAAAACAATCTCTTCCCCATCATTATTCATTTATTAGTTTAATTTTTCAGCTTCTTCAGTGCAATTTTGATCTGCTTTCTGGCATAGCTTATCCTTTCTGTTATTGCATCATTCTTTTTACAGCAAACCACAACATAATCTAAAAAATAAAGACACCATAAGAAGAAAATCATCCTCCAAATATATTTATATTGTTAATGTTCTATTGGTTACTTCATCATACTTATTATGTTAATCAAACTTATCACCCTTGATAAAAGCAAAAATTATTTTTCTGAACAAGCTTATATATATATATATATATATATATATATATATATATATATATATATATATATATATATATATATATATATATATATATATATATATATACATATATCTCTATATATATATATATCTCTGGAAACTATGCTGAGTAATGTTTTTCTAATAAATTATTTGTGATCATAGTTTACTTATGGCTTCAACTCCACTATATAAAAGCTCTACAATCTTTAATGGAACCACCAAGCCTGTTTTATATCTACAATTTTTCACTCTTGCATGTGCTGGGTCCTAATCTTAGTTCTGGCTTAATGTTCAGCTACCAATAGAGCAAGGTGTGCTTCAATGAAAAATATTGAGCTGACATTACAATATTACATGTACTGTAATCTTTTACAAAAAGTAAGAACTTTGAATAAACTATCCATAGAAAACAAACCACAGGCTGCTATCTTAATTACCTTTAATTACACAGACTTTCGTTTTGTCCAGGCATGGTCGAAGGTCACCTTCCTTCACTGATGTCATGCCCTGTCCTCTTGAATTTGCCAGCATCTCCAGACTAAAAGCTTCAGGCAATAACTTGTAGCAAAGAGTGTAGTCTGGCTTCTGTGACTTCTTTGCAGCTGAAATGGCCTTTCTCAGCCCATCCTTGTGGACGATCAAATCATAGGCCTCAAGTAACTTAACTTGCTGAAGAAAAGAAACAATGGAATAAAATTAGCTGGAGAATTCCAGGTCAGATATTTTCGCATATGTAGCATTGCAACCACACTCTCCCTTGCAGATTAAAAAAAAAAATGATATATTAAAACTAGTCAAAATTAAATTAAATCAGTTCTATTCTTGTTCAATTTTTCAGTTCAAGGTAGGTAATATGCTCCTCCCACCTGAAAAATCTAGCTTAATCCAAATTCATTTATGCCTATCCATTGAGTTCAAGGTGAGCAAGCTACAATTTCCAGTTCATTTTCAATTTTCCAAATCTTGCCCCTAAGACAAGCTAAATGTAAAAAAAAATTAAAAATCTCTGATACAGATCCAACAAAATGTAACGACAAGTTCAACAGTTTTTTTCTATCCTGTTAAAAAAGAATTTGGTCAGAGAAAATGGACAGCATCAATTAAATATTAATCTTCTTCAACTATCACAGTAGAATGTACAAGGAAAGCAAGCAAAATGACCATGTTTGACTGTACATCTTCTTGTACCTTTGACCTGGAGATTTATTTAGATGTCATTGTGTGTGTCATCTTGTGCAACAGGACCCGATGTTTGGTTATTTATCCACTTTATCCAAACAATTCATTAATTTTGGGGAGGATTAGTTCTGATATTATCATTTATTATCATATTATTATTATCCCGTTGATTTTCTATTTGATTTTCTATTGATTTTCTATTGATTTATCTTTGTTTCCATGTGCAAAGTTTCTTTTATCTATTTTTTATAATTAGGGATTTGATTTTTTTTAAATGCTAAATGGCTGCCACCTTGTGCAGCTGGTCCTGATGGTCTGGGCTTTGAGCATCTTGTAACATCAAAGTTTTGTGGGACCAAGTTTTTGTTGACAGCTAAGTTTGGGCTTTTGTCATTACCATTTCTTAAAAAGCAGTTTGGTTACAGTTCTACTCTGCATAATACTAATTTTGTTTAAAGATGTCAGATTTATGGGGATGATTAGATTCATTCTCAAATGAAGTTTGGTTCGATTTGAACCAGGCAACACCATGTCCTAGTGACATGATTGACTGATGCTTGTATCTCAGCTGAGTAGACTTGTCTTCTTCCTAATTATGGCTTGGGATGAAGATCCTACCCTACTTATGTTATGCATCGTGTAATCTTCTTGAGTGTATATTTGGTTGTTTCTTTATAATTTCTTCCTTTTTCCTATCTCTGAAATGAAATTGAATAGATTCTTACAAAATATTTGGATAGGTTGAGGGAGCTTTGAGCTTAGTTGATTGGTCTGGAATACTTTCCTTTACATTGCATAATGTAGGCAGTTATTTATCACATGTTCAATTGTCTCTAGGAGGGGACAGTGTGGAGAGCCAGTATATGTTGCATTACCAGTTGTTCATAATATTTAGATCACTAGGATTGTGCAATTTGAAGTTACTAATCTTTCTACTGGCCTCCTTAAAGATGGTGTAAAGTATTCAGCACATTTGGGTGTTATCGCACTCCATTTCATCCTCAAGTTTGACCTTTATTGTGTTAAACCATATTGTGCCTGGGGACTTTATGGAAACAGATGGACTTCAGGTTTCTTTAAGAGTAGTTTGGCTTTCTTATTTACCCTTCATTCCACTGAATAGTAGGTGTGCTGGGAACCACATAAATTCTAGCAAGCAAATGTTTTGTTCCATGCTTTTTTTAATAGTAGATTCACATTCTTAAAATAATGTCCTCTATATGAAGAGTTATGTTCCAGCAAGCACAGTACACTGTATATGGCTGGTTTGGGGGTTGGATGTTTTGCATCCAATTAATTTTTGGATTAATTGCCCAAAGGTCATTTAATATTAATGGTACAGTGATCTGGCAGTATTGCCTAGAACATGATGCCACCTTCTACATTCTGGTATTTTTCTTTGTGCAGATCACTGTGTTCCTGATAACTGGTTTCTACAAGATTATTTTTGCCCCAATTTCCAATGGTTGGTCAGTTTTGGATACATTCTCTAATTCTGTAAAGTTTATAAAGGTGGTTTTACAGGTCAATGGCGCAGGGTCCGAGCAACCGTGACCATATCTGGAGATCTGAAATATTAATTTCCTTCTTTAGCTCATGGATTCTTTTACTCCTTGTGATGGTTGAAGCCAATTTGTGTCTCACTGACTTTTTTTGATGCATCTTAGAATAGTTTCTTGTCATTGAAGCCTAAGGGGTGTTTATCCTGATAGAATATTCAGTTCTTCCATAGAGGCACTACTGAGAATGCCAGCGCAAATTAACAGATTTTATCCATTTTTTTTTTAGTAGTGGTGGGCTGGCCGAGGAGAAAATTGGGCTTTCAAAATCTATTTCTTTTACTGAATTACAGATCTATATAGAGTGAGAATAGTGTCTTGCCTCACTCCTCAATTGGTTCCTTTGAGGTTCCTGACAAGGTTGTGATCCTGATCACATTTTCTCATAGTCTCCATTATTTGGTTGCCTCATGTACTATCACATATCATACCTAGGAATTTGACAGACTTTTTAAATTTAATCAATGTGTGGCTCAATTATAATTTGGTGGATTAGGTTTGGTTTGAAGTCTGAGTAAATTGTAATGTGGTAGATTGAATCACAACCTTGTCAACAATCACTTCACAACACCATCTAGAATTCACAGCCAAACTGGACAGGTTTCCCACTCCTCTCCCTCTTGGCTTGTTTTTGCTTAATAGAGAATGTTGCTTAATAGCACACTTCATTGTCCATAAATTGTTTTTCAATTTTGTACCAACCTTTCCTATTTTACTGATCAAACTTGGTCAGGCTTTTAAGCAATTTCTCATATTTCCTGATCAATGGTGGTATTTTTTATAAAGACTTTTAAAGAAAGATTTTAAGTTTACTAAAAGTAAATTAATAAGATATTAAAAAAAATGAAAACATTTTGGTAAAATTAGGGTGAATTTCATGTCAGTAATTGTGAGATAATGTTTAAACCTAACGTAAATACCTTTCAGTTGATGCCACTAAAACACTTGTGTGTTCATTAGTACTTTCAAGACTGGACTATTGTAACTCAATTCTGTCTGGTTCATCACAATATTTACTCCAGAAACTTCAAAAAGTTTAAAACACAGCTGCACGGATCATCTTTAGAGTACCTCGATCAGAACACACCTCACCACTGCTCTGTACCCTACATTGGCTATCAATTCGATACAGAATCAAACACAAAATTTGTTCTCTGTGCTATGTTTCAATGACAGACTCCAGTCCAACATACCTATCCAGCCTCACCCATGTGTATACACCAGCTAGATCCTTACGCTCTTCTTCTGATAATCATATACTCATTGTTCCCAAGATGAAAACAAAGTCATATGAACAACGTTCATTTGCACACCAGGGCCCGGCGACGTGGAACGATTGCCCATTGAAATTAGACACAAAGACACAGTGGTCCCTTTTAAGAGTGCTCTTAAGATTCACCTGTTTCGACTGCAGGGACAAACTTAGCGACCTAATCATGTTTTGTATCTTATATGTTTTCAGCATGTTTTAATGTTTTCCAATTTCATTGTTTTTGTCATTTGTTTTTCTGTAGTGTAGTCATATCATTATTGATGGTGTAAAGCGCTTAGAGCTTCATAAGATTAGACGCTATACAAAGTCCTCATTATTATTATTAATGAAAAAAAAACATTTGTTTTTTTACTTTTGATTTAGTGGTCAATGTCACCCATTCATAAAGACCTGCAAAAGTCTCCAGATATGTTTATCTTCAGTGATCAGTGTACATTTGATAAATTAACTATTTATCGAAGCTGTCCAGCAACCATCAGCTGAAGGGTTAAATTCAATATTTTGTAAGATTTAGAGAATTGGAGTTGAAATTTGATCAGGTTTTCCAGCAATTCCTCATAAATTTCTTGATCTATGGTGGTATTGTTTGTGGAGACTTGTGAAGATATTAAATTCACTAAAGATAAATGAAGATATAAACAAATGAATGAAAATATTTTGGTAAAATTAGGTTGAATTTCATATCAGTATTTGTGAGATAATGTTGCAATCCAATGAAGAAAACATTGTAATGTTTAGAGCTTGTGGTTTAGGGGCCAATATCACCTGTTTGTTAAACACGCGCAAAATTTTGCAGATAATTTTTTCTGAAGGGTTATTTTGGTGATATGTGCATAATATTTCCAGATAAAATACTATATTCGGTGTTTTGTAAATCAACATGGAATAGCACAACCCTTTGTCCTGTGGCCATGTTGAATGTCATGCTAGGTATGGCTATTACCAAATACCAATAGATGTCTCACCTGTACAGGTGTGTTCTGGAAAGATTTGCATGCAGTAAGAATTGTACAAATTGCACATTTTAATAACCAGGAGACATCAGACCTACAAACAGTTAATCAGTATCAACGCATTTGGAGGCTGATGTCTCAAAAAACTCTAACCTATTTAGCTTTTTCTTTTAATTGTAGTAAACGTCTTTGTACAGAGGCAGTCATTAGAAGCTGGCAGAGAAATGTAAATTCTACCATTGTATAATGCATTTTTAGGGTAAGCACCAATAGTTTATCAATTTTTGTTTGTAAATGCCAAAACTAATATATATGTATAAATTGAGAAATAAAACTTAAGCTTAATAAATTTCCCAGTATATATAATTGCTGAAAAGCACATTTAGTTTTAAAAATTTGTTCATTTCCTATTTTATTCCAATATTTTGAAAATCATATTAATTTATGAAGCTTGAAATAAAATTTTCAAAATGTATTCATACCTGCTATAAGGTGCCATGTGACATGAACAACATTCTTTTGGATGCCTAAATCCCCTGACAAGGTTTGAATCAACATTTTCAGTTCTCTTGATTTCTTTAATGCCAAAAAAAAAGACATTTCTTGACTACTGCGATACAGATAGGCTATAATCAGTATATCAACAGTAAACTCCAGCTCAAAGCTCAGTTAAACCCCTTCTTGGGGTATACAGCTGATATAGAGATAATCAAACAAAGCATCGATGAACCACCACATTAAGTGATTACTTAATTGATTGACAATAGCTATACCTGCTAGAGTTATTTCAGACCTATGCTGTTTTGGGACAGTCCATTTTACTCATTTGCATAGGTCAAGGACACAGAACAACCCAAGTTGTCTGAAGCACATCAAAGATGCAAAACACTATTGAATGTTAAAACTAACTTTAAAATAGTTTGTGATCAGCTGCAAAGTTACATTTTTTCTATATATATAAATGCAAAAAATGATAACAGTTGTCAGAATAGGGGTCAAGCTAGCTAGACTTGAATTTTAGGGAGAAAGGACTTCTCCTTTTGGATACAACATGGAAAAGTGAGAGCTAAACAGTTAGTGTAGGAACAAGGCAAGAAATATTTGCATTTTACATTGATCCTCTGATCTTCATTACAAGTGTCCAATAAAAATGTGCATACTATCAATTACATAATGTGTTAACAGGAAAAGCACAAACAGTTAAATAACATTTTTGTATGGTAAATGCATACAGTACCTCGGGTATATAGAAAATAAGCGACAACGGTAGGCTACAATACCACATCCACGAAGCACAAAACATTGCCAAACAACACAAAACAAATATGTAGAATTTTGCCACTTTTGTCCATATTTGTTTTACAAGAGTAATGTCTGCCAGGTTTCATTTGATAAAGTTCCATTTATATAATATTGGTGAATAGCAAATTTTGTTGTCTATATAGCCTACCTTTAATAATGCCACATCTTTGAACCTCCACAAAAGACTCCAAGTTTTTGATGAATGCCTCAAATCTCCTTATCTAGGGTGAGAAACTCGAGTGGCGGTGAGGACTTCTGAAAAAATTAAAATATTAATTGTGGTCAGTGCAGAGATAATTTTTTTTTTTTATGGTACACTATGACCTTCTTACTAAATGACTGCTAAGTGCCATTCCCAGTGATAAACAGACAGTCATTAAAAGCTGGCAGAAAAATGTGCAGACTTCCATTATATAATGGTCTTTCTATTATTATAAATTTTTAGTAAAAATGTAAACAGTTATAAATATTTTAAAAAAACTTGGTTTGTAAATGCCAGTAGTTTAAAATGAGTGAGAATAAAATGTTTCCTGCACAAAACATGCACCAAATACATTAATGAATAATTAAAGCAAGCCTTAATTCAATATTATAAAGAAAAAGGGAGCAAAATATACATGTCATGTACTATTTCACAAATTTTGAATATAATGGTGCAACTTTATTAGCAAGTTTTTAAAAATAATTTATATTAATATTATATAATAATAATTGCGAATAAAAAATTATAAAGCTGGATAGAAGATTCAATTTGTAGCAACTTTAGGACATGCATGTTAATTTGGTACTGTATACCAAATTGTTTTGTTTGGTTTTTTTTTAAATCTTCGTAGTGTCAGCTATTAAGGTGATGGTGTAAAAAAAGTACCATAATTGTAATTTGGTCACCAGGATGTAAATTATTCCCCCACAGCTTACCCAGTTTTGAAATTAATGTCAATTACACAAAACCCTCACTTGGTTCATTTTATCCCTAGATCACAAGGAGAAGAAAGGTTGACTGTGCACCAGGTAACATCAATATAAAATTCTCTGTAATCTAATGTTTTGCACGAGAAGTTCAAATTCAGGGAAAGTGTGATCATTTCTCCAAAATTGAAATAAATAGGTACTCCATCCACATCATCCATTTGATCAATCTTTGAAGTTTGGACTCAAAGTTATGAAAACAATTAATATTACAATCAAATGATAAATAAATAAAATTGATCCCCAAGTGACAATAGATTAATGTTTACATCAAAGTCTAATGTTGTCAACCTTATTTATAATGTTTTATATAACTTTTATTAATAATATCAAGAAAGAAAGAAATATATGCAACAAAATTACAAAGATGTACAAAAATATAATTAGTAAATACCATAGTTAATGTAAGGCCAGTTGAAATTTAATTCTGGGTTTTGGCACTCTGTTGTCTGTTCAGAAAAAGAACTTTAAAAGTTTTGAATGTTTGGTCACAATTTTGAAAGTACTCCCCATATTTATACTACAACGCTTACTTGAGCATGAAATTAAGGACCTGTGAGTCTAAACCTATCTTTTTCAGAAAAATTAGGAACCTTTCACTACAAACCCTCATTATATTCATTTGATCCCTCAGTGACAGTAGATTAGTTTGTGCACCAGGGAACAACAATATGGAATTCTCTTTATTATTATGCAACTAATGTCATCTGAGTATTACCATAAAGCAATGTGACATCTTCAGTGAGAAGTGTTAAAATTTCTCCAGATTGAAATAACAGTACTCCACATCAACCTTTTGAACCATATCCTTGAAGTTTGGTCCCACAATCATGAAAATCAGTTGAATCAAATTCAAAAACATTACATTTAAATATAAAATGTGTCATACCATGTTTATTTGACTCCTATCTGTTCACCATCCTTGTAGTCTGGTTATAAAACGCCGAATGTATCATCCATTTTTATATTCACCTACTTAAATGTCTGAAAATAGGGCTCTGTCCGTCCAAGCCTGTTCTTTGGTGTGTTAAATCAGAACCCTACCATTCCAAAGCTATCTTTTTCAGAGTGTCAAATTAGAACCCAATCAACACAAGCCATAGTTAAATTAGAACCCAATCAACACAAGCCATAGTTAAATTAGAACCCAATCAACACAAGCCATAGTTAAATTAGAACCCAATCAACACAAGCCATGGTTAAATTAGAACCCAATCAACACAAGCCATAGTCAAATTTAAACCCAATCAACACAAGCCATAGTTAAATTAGAACCCAATCAACACAAGCCATAGTCAAATTAGAACCCGATCAACACAAGCCATAGTCAAATTAGAACCCGATCAACACAAGCCATGGTTAGGTTGATTTGATCCCTAAGCTACAAGGATAAGAAAGGTTGAATGTGCACCAGATAATAATAGTAGGGAATTTCCTTTAATGAGTGAAAATTATGAAAATCTCTCCAGGTACAGTAAGTAAATATCAAAGTTTGAATAAGGACACAAGGTAAATGGAAGAATTAAACAGGTTAATAAAGAAAACTATTTACAATAGGGGGTACACCTATTAATAAATAGTAATATCTTTAGGTAAGGGCTTAATTCATTATTGTTTCTTATGAATCAATTACTTGATTTGATTGTTTTCTTAATCAGATATTCAATTATTTTAGTTTATTTAAAAGCCTTGGGAATTGTAATTTTGTTTACTCATGCTTTAAATTCAGAAAAAGGTTACAACTTACAAACTAAAGAGATGAAGCAATATGAATATTTTAGGTTCTATTTATGCCATGTTTATATTTAGTTCAAACCATATTTATTTGAAAAACTTTGTTAAATACAATTACAAATATATGAATTGGGGAATTCAATAGAAAGCACAAGCTTACCAACAGTCTCCCCAACAACAAAAAAAAGAAATATATCCAATTTCTTAAAATGGTAAATATCATTATACAGAAAATATACATACTTACATACAATGCATAATGATGAATACAAACTAATTAAGTGCAGTTCAAATGGTTGCGAGTTCAGTTAATTAATGAAATCTCTTTGTTATTATATAATTTAGCACAGCTAGAAATAATTGTGCTGTTTTCTGCAGTTAACATTGGGTTGCCAAATACTGCTTCAATTGCAAGAGCAAATGGCAATGTGTATTGAATCTGATCTCTAAGAATTTAATATTTGGAACATTCAAGACAAAAGTATTCTCATTTTCAATTTCACAGCATAAGCAATGCTTATACATGATTCACATAAATCATAATTTCAATTAATGCATCTGAATATTTTTTTTTGTTTTAATTTTTATAATACATCTGGTCATGTTATTCATTAAAGTGTACCATTTAGTGTTGTAGCTGAAACCACATTACAATGTATTATATGTTTTAGCTGCATAAACATAATGAATTCATGGTAAAACGCACCTCCAAGGTAGAGGCTCTAACCAATTAAGCCACAAGAGCGATCACAGTATAGTTTACATTATACCAAGTTCCTTCTTTATAATGCATTCCTTAGGAACCATTGATTACTCTACCTCATAACATGACTGCCTTCCAAGGAAATAAATTTTTATACTGCATATAATTTTTTAAACACTATATTAAAATGAGATACACACTTATAACTGGAAGCGTTACAATGAAGGGCATTACATGGAGTGAGTAATAACAATGCACAATTGTTGATCAAAACTCTGCACATGTTGATTGTACATAATTACTTTGAAATGACATGGAAAATTGTGGAAACATCCTAACCACAAAGTAAAGAGTAATCAGTATTTTCTTGTGTAACCAGACAGCCAAAAATCAAAACCTTTATAAATCTGAACATCTGTGTTGGACTACTTACTAAGTAACTCCTTCTTAAATTGGACTCTAGTGATGGCCTATAAAGACTTGAGAATGAAGATTATCATAAATACTTTATCCAAGTCACCCACATAAGCTTAAATTGTGTACTTTAAAAGGTATTAACCAAAGTTAGGATCAAAGTGTTTGCCCACCTGTGGTACTTAACCAATGACAATTTGAAATAAATAAAAGTGTTTGACTGAACCTTTCTAGAGCTGCTTATACAAGACGTTGCAAACTGAACTCATGGGATAAAAGAACAACTACTATGATAACTTCCCAATCCCCATTCTAAAAAACTAAGAAAATTTCTGATTACCCTTTTAAATGCATCTTAAATTGTTTACTATACTAACTTAAATTTATCATGAAACATGTGAGTTAATTAAGTAAACATTTTATTAGTGGTGGAGGAAGAACCAGGAAAACCCCCGGAAAGAACCACCAACCCACGAGAAGCTACGGGCAAGCTTTCTCACATAACTACATTAACCGAATCTTGGACTCGAACCCACGCAGACAGAGGAGAGATAGCAGTAATCCGTAACGGACAGTGCTTTAGACCACTCGGCCACTCTGTGTCCCCTGGAATTTTCTGTTTTTCAGGCTTAGAATGGACCTCAAAGACTGGCGGTCGGGGTCTCCGTCTAACATGGTCAGGCTTCAAACTGACCTTTCAGCAGATATCTCTGGAGGAATGAACAGAGTACTATCATGTGGGATGTGAGAGGAAGAATTAAAGCTACTCATGGGTTCACTTAAACTACTGCCATATTGCAGAGACCTACTGGTTTGAAAAGTTTACACTTTCAAGAGGTTGGCTAATATGGTGATCCATAATAAATGGTGATCTACTATCAGGGACAGTTCGTGTAGTGTGTTCACAGAATTAAACATTATCCTTTCTGACCCAACCATGTCGTCTTTGTGGCATAACATACTGGTCCGAGTCCTATATATAAGGATTACAAACAACATGGACAATGATCTTCTGTTACATAAAGTGCCATCTTATCTTGGTTACATGTTTGTTCTACAAGGTACTCCTAACAGCCTACGTGTGCATTTTACTGTGGCTTTAACTATTCGAAACATACTTCCATGATGTCTGAAGTGTGGTAGTTTATAGTGATGTCTAACACTGGCGCATCACACTGCAATCACATAAAGAATCATGTCCAACCTAGAATAAACTATATAGGTAAACCCAAATGCAATGATGCTTTATGCTATGGCAGATCTGAGTCTGTAATTTTTCCAACTTTCTATTTCTAAAGTGTTTTCTTCTCAAAACCAGATGCACTCCACAACTTATAACTGACAGAAGTTAATACCTATTTAATTTAAACTTTAAATTTATTTAAAGCTAGCATGTATAATAAAAATTATTGATTCTATGCAACACACTATTTGCAAGATAATATGAGATCCACCAAAAGTGACAAACACATGGATATATTTCAAACTATTTTCTTACTTGCATAAAAATGATTGAAATAAAATGTGTCATGTTTGATATTCTGGGAAAAAGAATGTTGGAATTGATTGGCTTCAGTACATTTGTGTGTGTGTGTGTGTGTGTTATGTATCATCCCAAGGAAATGGGAGCCAATTTAACTTGATTTGCTAAACTCATTGGTTGCAATTTAGGAAGTTTGCCAGAGTTACGTCCCTTTATTCATGAAAATGCCTATGAAGGATTCGAAAGGTATCAAGCGCCATTTCAGTGCTATCGTGGTTAGCCCAGTCTTTAAATCCACACAACTATGATATGGTACACAATTCAAATAACTGTGATAAATAATATAAACCACCAGGATACATAATCCAAACTAGTAAAATATGTATGTGTGATATTTTTGGAGCATTAGCGAAATCCGACTTAACAACTTGCAGACGGTAACTGGTCAAAACGGACGGTTCCCAAAAATCCAGTAACGACTTAGAAAGGACCTCGATGGAATAGGACAGAGTTAAAAAGGACCATACAAGATCGTTTCTACGATACCCATATCTATTCACTTCCAGGTCCATGGCATTTTTACATGTATTGCTAAAACACTGAGCTGCCAAAACTGAAGAACTGGTTAGTGACGATTAACACCTATAGTCTGTGCACACATCCCGTTTGTTTGTACCCCCTTGCCGATTTCAGTAACGAAAGGCATAAACAAAATAAAAAATCCATAAATGTTACTCTATTTATTCATTGATTTATAATTTCTAACCCGATTGCGACCAGGTTTCCATAACACCATCGTCTGCGCGTCTAAATGACTTGTATCAAATATACGTAACACCTTCCCCCATAAAATAAAAAGAAAGGTTTATATGATAAAACTTTCTTTTTACCACAAGCCAATTTACACCTGAGGTTTAAAAAAAAACTCGTATAAATTACAGTGTATATGATATAATATATTGTTATACACGGGAAAGAGCATCTGCTATTATATTATCTTTCTTTTCCATGTCCCACAATATGCTCTAAGAAAGATATTAGCGCGGTAGAACTCACTTTTAGATAAATTAACTGTCATACATGCATCAGTGAGTCTGTCAAAGAATTTTCGACTTGTTGCTAGATGTTCTATTCAGGTGTCGCTGTAGATGATGACGTCATCTATATAGGTATCACAATTTTCTAGACCAGAGGTGATCATATTCACGAGACGTTGAAATGTACTTGGTGACATTTTCATCCCGAACGGCATTACTTTATATTGGTATGGTCCATCTGGAGTCACAAATGCCGAGATTTCCTTTGCTCTTTGCGTTAGTGGAATCTGCCAAAATCCTTTCAGTATTTGGTGACATACTTGGCATTCCTGATTTTATCAATACAATCGTCAATTCTTGGTAATGGGAATGAATCTGTTTTTGTCACTGTTCACCTTCCTATAATCAGTGCACATACGGAAAGCTTTATCTGGTTTTGGAACAAGTATGCATGGTGAACTCCAATCACTTTTACTGGGCTCAACAAAATCATCCTCCAGCAAATACTGAATTTCCTTTTTTTAAGTATTCATGTTTGAGTGGATTCATCCTGTATGTATGGATGTTGTTTAACAGGTTTGGAATTTACAATTTCAACGTCATAAAAAAATTTGTTTGTCCTTGTAGGAACATCTGGAAATAAGTTCTCGTATTCAAATAATAACTGTTTCAATTCATTTCTTTCTTGCACATGCAAATGTTAAAGTTTCTGGTCTATATCTTTCATAATTTCTGAATTACAAAGATTCGTCATTCCAATATCAATAGAACCTGAAGATATTTCTTCACCGAGTGGGACAGGTACCACTACATTAATTACAGGTTTAACATGGCTATCTCTTTCAACATACTCTTTTAGCATGTTTATATGGCAGAGTTGTTTTTGTTTGCGCCTCCCAGGAGTATTTATGATGTAATTTAAGTCATTAATTTTCCTGTCAAACTGTGTAGGGACCATAATTTTTGGCCTGAAGAAGATTTTGTGGCATTGGTAAGAGAGACAGGACTATCACCAGGCTGAAAACTCCTTTCCTTCGACTTTTTTTCATCATATCTCGATTTCATTTTAGACTGAGCAGAGTGCAGATTTGCTCTTGCGACCTCACAAGCCTTTGACAACTTGTATCTAAATCGGAAAAAATAATCAAGAAGATTGATCTCAGTATCTTCATTAGAGAGAAGTTTCTCTTTCAATAACTTCAATGGTCCACGCACAGTGTCCAAAAACCAGTTTAAAGGGACTGAAGCCTAAAGATTCTTGAACTGATTCTCTAACAGCAAACAATAGTAAATGAATGCCTTCATCCCAATCTTTATTAGTATCAAAACAATATGATCGGATCATATTTTTCAAAGTTTGATGGAATCTTTCTAATGCCCCTTGGCTCTCAGGGTGATAGGCAGAAAATTTGAATTGTTGAATGCCCAATTCATACATAACTTATTGGAAAATTCCAGACATGATGTTTGAACCTTGATCACACTGAACAGATTTGGGAAGGCCATACTGAGTGAAAAATAAAACTATCAAAGCTTTTACTATTGTTTTAGATTTTATATTCCTCAACGGAATTGCCTCTGGAAACCTTGTTGACGCACACATAATAGTCAAAAGGTATCGGTTACCGGACATGGTCTTGGGTAAGGGACCAACACAATCTACCATAATTCTACTAAATGGTTCGTCAAAGGCAGGAATAGGTTGTATATGAGCCTTATGTATCTTCTGATTGGGTTTTCCTACCATTTGACAAGTTTGACAAGATCTACAGTATTTGGCAACATCACTTTTGAATTTTGGCCAATAGAAGTGAGTCAAGATCTTGTGATAAGTTTTATTAATCCCTAAATGGCCAGCGGAAGGAGTTTCATGGGCCAGATTAATTATTTCCTGTCTGTAAGGTTTTGGAACTACTATTTGATAGTTCACCGACCATCAATCACCAGCAGGTACCTCAGGAGGTCTCCATTTTCTCATAAGAATTCCATTTTTAATGAAATAACCGACAGGAACTTCAGTGGCTTCAGTCTCACTTATGGCCCTTTGAAACAAACAGGAGATCTCAGGATCTTTTCCTGTTCGACGACAAGTGACTGTCGTTTATCACCCTGATTAGAATAAAGAGAATGAGTTGTTAAAAGAGGATCAATACCTTCTGATTGATCTAAACAAGGAGTAAGCGTGACCTCATCAAAAGCCTGACCTACACACGTGTCAGCTAAAGGTATACTCTCTTCATCAACATCATTCTCAAGAGCTTTCTTTGCCAATGCTCTGGTAACTGCACAAGCTTGAAATATCTCAGGGAATTCTTTTTCAATTGGATCAACTTTCTGATCCAAATCAGGCTTGTCAGTTACAAGTGGATTAACCACAACCTTATCTCCAGCTAAGTCGTTGCCTAGCAATAAATGAATGCCCTCAACGGGTAAAACAGAGACTGTTCCGACTGTCACAGGTCCTGAAACTAAGTCTGATGACAAATTTACACAATGGAGAGGAACATTAACAAAGCCGCACTCTACTCCCTGAATAAGAACACTTTCATTAGAAGAAGACTTCTCAGAAAAGGCAAAGTACCTGACAATAAAAGACTCTGAGAAGCTCATGTGTCCCTTAAAATTTTAATAGGGTTGTGATTGGTTGAATCAGCCAAGAGTGATATAGAACCCTTCGATATGAATGGTTGATAATTTTCCATAATAAAATCAGACTGAGATTTATTAGACCCAACAAATCAAACAACTGCTCTTTTTCTCTAGCAAATTCGACAAGAGTTTGTCCAGCTTCTTTTCTGTAATTTCTAAATTTTTGTCCATAAGCTTCAGGGACAAACCCATAACCATTTAGAATGCATTCTTTAACCACATCATAGTCACCACTTTGGTGAAGGGACAGTGAAGTGTAAATCTTACTAGCCTTACCAGCGAGTATACATTGCAATAACTGAGTCCAATGCTCCTTTGGCCACTTTAAATTTTCTGCAACGTTTTCAAAATGAATGAAATATTTGTCAACTTTTTCTCTGAAAGGGGGCACTAATCTAATATTCTTGCTGAATCAAAACAAATTTGGATTTTAAGTATGAAGGTGTTTTTCACTTGCCAGCTCGAATTCTTTCATTCTACATTGATAATCCCTTTCTTACTCTCTCTCTCTCTCTCTCTCTCTCTCTCTCTCTCTCTCTCTCTCTCTCTCTCTCTCTCTCTCAATTTGTTTTTCTTGTAACCGAATGTGCATCTGCTTTTTTCATGTTGTAATTGTCTTTCTTTCTCCTCTTTGTCATATTGTAATTCTCTCTCTCTCTCTCTCTCTCTCTCTCTCTCTCTCTCTCTCTCTCTCTCTCTCTCTCTCCTCTTTTTGATATTGCAATTGTCTTTCTTTCGCCCTTTCCTGTCTCTCTCTCTCTCCTTTTCCTGAAATTCTAGCTTCTTCAACTCTAATTCCATCTTGAATTTTAATTCTAATTCCTTTAGTTTAATGTCAGAGTCTGATGCAGACTTACTGATCGAAATCAAAGCACTTTTTTCCAAAACATTCTTTTCTACCAAATATTGGACCAAAATTTTTTTGATATCTGGTTTCGTTAAAGAAGCCTTTACTTGAGAAAGATCATATTTTCTGGCAAGTTGAATCAACTCTTCTTTTTTGAAAAGATCTAATTGCTTCTGAGTAGGATTAGAAAGAAATATTTCTACTTTAGATGTCATTTTAATACAAGCCTGTCAATCTCACTAAAGATTTTAAAAAAATTCAAAAACTAGGGGTATTCAAATTTAAAAGTTTACTCAAAAAATTCTAACCAAATTCCAATTTATCGCAATTTCGGACGAGCTCACCAATTTCTATGTTACGTGCTTAGGCTCGAATAAATAATAACATACAAAGAGTGAAAATAACAAGCTTGTAAAACTTAATAAACAATTTATTGAGTACAAATATTTTTCAGAAAAGAAAAATAAACTTACGGTTTTAAGAATCAATTCCAAAATTAATCCAAAATAATTCAAAATATTATCCACTAGAGAAATGGCAAAGTCCTGGTAAATAAAATGTCCAAATAGTTCTAAGTTCGA
The DNA here is from genome assembly GCA_029339505.1 of Unio delphinus. Lineage (NCBI taxonomy): Eukaryota > Metazoa > Mollusca > Bivalvia > Unionida > Unionidae > Unio > Unio delphinus. The sequence continues at coordinate 3,329,457 of JAQISU010000061.1, read as the reverse complement.
ATTTAATGCGAAGTATACAAGATGGAAGACGATGTCACTTGATTTAGCAAGTTCTTGTTACTAAATTCTCTATGAGCACAACTCTTCCCCAGATAAATAATAAAATAATTCCTCTTGATCCAAACAAATTGACACAATTTCCAATACAAGGTAATTTATAATAACTCAAAAAGACAACTTAATAGTCTAACAGCCCAATTCTTCTACTGAATAGCTCACTCCCAAAACATAGTTTATATCTCTTTTTTTTTTTTTACGTAAACAAGGGGTCACGTGATCTTCTAGAAACTATCAGAACAAATTTAGGTTCAAAGAATCACGTACACACCTTATGACCCAACTAAAATAGAAAGATGTTTATACAAAAGCTCCATTTTGTCCTTGAAACCAACCAATCATTTTAAAATCTTGTTTACAACTCTGAAACCAGGTCAGAAATGAGGTCAACACCTGGTGTTTATCCTGTAATGTACAGGTCACCACCACCCCTTTCAATGAACGAATCTTAAAACTTAAAATGCCAAATTTAAATCCAACAAACAAAAATAAAAATATAAATGACTTATATCAAATATACGTAACAGGTGTTCCCATCAATTTCTGTTGGAACACCGTAGTCTTAAAAAATGTAGCAGAAAGAAGCTACACCAGCCTGGTTTGTAAAATAAGCAAGCAATTTATTTCCCTCGAATACAAAGTGAAAATTTAAGGGTCACCGTAAGCGAAGACTGAATTAACAAATATTCTCTCCAGTATTTGTTAGAAAAGTATCTTTGGAAGAAAATAAAACTGCTAATGATCTAACAAGTCTGAACAAGCTTTAATTTAGGACCAGATGAAATTCGAATCCTGTAAACTCAGCTTCAGGAAATGATGGAATTGCCAATTCAAAATGAGGTAAAGGAGAGGCAAATTCAGATGCAGATAGACAGAATACAGATGTAAAAATAGATTGGAATTTCTAAAATTCTAATTTCACACTCGAGAAAGCAAAGGAATTATAAATACCCGCTTATACTTTCAGAACCTTTACGAAACTATTCATTGTCTGACCATATGATAATGATTTGGATCGCACAAATTTAAAAGAATTTAAAGTAGACTTAAACAGTAAACTAATAATATAATTGGTCAAGTAATATTCTGCAAAAAAATGTGCTTTCATTTCATTTTAGCTATTGATTTTGAGGTGTAAAAGTCTCCAGTAAAAATAAAAATACATGCATGTGAATTTCTTTTCATCAAGGGATACGTCCTACACTGACTCTTGTACAAACAATGTAGCAAGCCTGCCTAGATTATTGGATAATGTGTACCTCGAGTTAACAACAAACTATGAATATTTAGTTAGAAATAAATGATTGAATGCAATTTCGACAAGAGAAAAAAAGAGGGGCAATGCAAATACAGAGAAAGAGAATGCAAATACCAATACAGTATAGGCATGGAGTCATAGGGTCCTAATATGACACTAGAAAAGATGGCCATGAATGAATCGAGTCATTTCATCACTCACGTAAGCATGGGAATATCAATACAGCTGATACATTCAAAACTCGTGACAAACATACAATCATGGTCCTACCAAATGACTTGATTTATATATCAAAATTTGAGATCAAATGATGGTGCAAAACGAAAGGCGGAGTATGCCCTGGACCATCTCAAAAAACCTGGCATGCCATTTTCTATACATATTATGATAATGTTCCATTTTTTAAATTTTTTTTTTATTTTTTGAATTTTTTTTAATTTTGAGTTGATGAATTTAAATATATTTGCAATTTTTTTAAAACTAATATCACATTTTCTGAAAAAGATATGCTTTGATAGGATCCCAATTTCACACTAGAGTTAGCGGGGGAGCATAAATATGGGTAGTACATTCAGAACTTTGTGACCAAACAGAAAATATTTTTGACATATTTCTTTCTTTAATAATAATAATAATAATAATAATAATAATAATAATAATAATAATAATATAAAACAATTAATAAAGTTTAGAACATTAGATTGAAAATTAGAGATAGTTCATCAAATTAATTTTGGTCCCTTCCGTTTACAATAGAGAAGTAAAGAGTGTAAAATTGTATATATCTGTGTTTCATGCAAAGTTTAATCTATTGTCGCTTAGTGACATTCAGAATTATGTAACCAGACTACAAAAATGGTCATATTAGAAGACCAACTTTTACGTGAATCATTTTAATTTGGATTTTTTTTTTGGTATGAAAGTGAGTTAAATATTGTATTTCTAGTTGGTGAATTATATTTTCAGAAGTTTACAGATCATTCAGATTTGTTGTGGTTCTCGTTAAATACAAGTCCGTAAACTATTAATTGATTGATTGAATTAATTAATTGATTGAAATTAAGCACAGCACATCCAATCTTTTAAAAAAGATTTACATTTACCGGGACCGGTTATTGTGTTCACTGATTAATAGGCGGATTCTATCATTTACCTATTTTGTTCTTTTCATTCAATCTTCGTTATATTTAATTGCCACAAACAGGGGAAATTTTCACACTTCTCACTAAGATGTCACAGCTTTAGTGTGCATGTTTGGGATTTTGAACGTAGCTTTAACAATTTGTCAGTCATTTCATTCTGATGTCTGCACTGGGCCATCATGCCGCAGACATGTAGCATGATATCCCACCCAGCCATATGATCCTGACACCAGGCCGACCAGTCCTAACACCGACTTCCTAATACTGAGCGCCTACCATTTTACCAGTCTTTGGAACCCACGACTTCCCACATCCGAGGGGGGACGGTCAAACCACTATTCCAACGGATCGGTCCACAACACTTTAAAGTGATTCTATTTAGACTTTTTTTTTTTTGGGGGGGGGGGGGGCTTCTCTTGGATAACGATATTAAATGGACTTCCCTTTTATTTCTACATGGGGCATACTAAACAATACTTCTAGTCTTTCGGGGATCGAATCAACCAAATTACACCATAGACTGATGATGCCCAATTTCACACTCGGGTATGCAGGCAAGTATAAATATTGGATACACTTTCTAATCTTTTCATCATACAACAATCATTGTGAGACCAGTTGAGTGGTATTACTTTAAAAGAAGTTATGATCTTGTTTTTCTTGCTGGTGCAAAATAATAAGGACAAATATACAACAAGAAACTAATGGAATAGTTATAACGAATCAAGTAGACCTCACTTTTTGCATCACGTTACCTTCATTACACTTCTGTAAAGTTTGGCATACATTTTTTAAAATTTATTTATTTAAAGTTATTATTTTTTTTATTATATTTATTAGTGAAATTTATATAAAACATTAAGTTTGTAGTATTATATTCAAAACTTGTAAGATAGTTCATTCTTCCTCCTGGTTTTGTTTACTGTAAAGTGGTAAATCTTGTAGTATTCTACACTATAGTATTTCATGAACCGTTTGCACCATGGATCCAAAGCAACTTTTTTTCTACATAATACATTAAAGTGATACTCTTCGAGTTATTTAGGGTTTAAAACGTAGGATAACATGCTCCAAATTTCATACCTACTGGGAAGATAGGCTTGGAGTGATAGTTCCCTAATACCACACTCAATTAAAAAGATATCATTTGATTGTTAAGGCCTTATTTTCTCTCTCACTGAAAATTATAAAATTAAAATTACAGTCGCAAGTTCACTCAAATAATGCAGAAACACATTAATGTATTATGGTCGTTCTAGTCGGTCAAGGATATTTTCAAAATTTGCAGAATCGTTAAAATTTTTTGTTGTTGTTGTTTGGGTTTAACGCCGTTTCTCAGCACACGATAGGCTATACATGGAAACACCCCCGGATAGAATCACCGACCCACGAGAAGCTACTGGCAAGCTTTCTCACTTAACTACATTAGCTGAATGTTAGACTCGTATCCACGCAGACAAGAGGTGAGATGACAGTGATCCGTAAGAGCGCTTTAGACCACTCGGCCACTCGGGCCCCACCATTAAAATTTGTTCAGTTTCACTATATTTACCAGTCCTTGAGCTACTAACTGATTGCAAATAAATGTTCTAACTTGTTTATTAAATTATACCATTTGCATATCAGTTTTTATGTTCGTTGATCAAATATGCTGATTAATTCATTAATCTTTTCTGATTAAATGTTGAAATCGACAATTTCTTTATTATGTACCTATCGTGCATCTTTAATATCAATTTGCCAGTACATGTACCTGAAAAACTGTTACCCTTCTCATCCCTCACCTTTATCACACACACGCGTGCGCACTGAAATGTCACATTGCTTTTTTTTTAAATACTCATTATTTCCGATGAATATGGAATTCTCTTGCAAAATAGATTAAAATAAATTTCTAGAACAGTGTACAGTGAGACACTTATTGGAATTTGGCGTAGCCATATCTAGCGTGAAATTTAAAATGGCCATAGGACAATGGGTTGTCCTAGTTTTTATGCAATTGCAAGCAACTAAACACAAGATTTGATCTGGAAATGGTATGTACATATTGCCAAAAGCATTCATCAGCTGATGGTAGCTTAACAGCCATGATAAATGCTGCCAAGTTTATGAAATACTTGTATACTAATGCGTGAAGACAAATTTTTTTTTGTGTACAGATTTTGAAGGTTATCATTAACTGGTGATATCAGTCTGTATTTCACGAATAAATATAACAGGTGTGTGGCTGAATTATCTGTCCAGCTAGAGATATCCCTGCCAAAAACAATTTCAAAAAATCTTTATGTTGCAACCTTGTATTACATGAAAGTCAGCCTAATTTCAACAAAATGTTTCTTTTTTTTCTTCTTCATATCTTCCTATTTTATCTTGAAAAATTTGAATTCTTTGTTTCTTCAGAAGTGCCTACCACCACTCTCCAAGAACATTATAAAGTGATTAACGATAAACTCATTACAAGTCTAAAGATGTATTCGAAATGTTGGTATAAAAATATTTTTTTTTTAAAAAATGTGCAGTGCGGCAACTTTCACCATAGACCAAAAAGCAGCGAACATCAATCTTGTAAAAATGACAAATGGTGGCACGTAGTTTAGAATGTGTGCTGACTATTTCGTTGTTTTGATATAGGTATTATTATTTCATATACTTCTCTATTACATTCCTGACGTTCACTGAAAAATGTCCTGTCCTTTTCAACATTTGTTTTTAAAATAAAAAAAAAAAAATAGGCGATATCCCTTAAACTGCAAGTCATTACAGGTGTGGGGCTGATTTATCTTGCCAGCTAAAGATCTCTGCCGAAAAAACAATAGTTTCTTTTTCTTTTTGTGTGTGTGTGCAACATTACCTCACAATTGGCAACATCAAATTCAACCTAATTTTACCAAAATGTGTTCATTTTTTAGAAATCTTCTTAATGTATCTAGTTATGAAATTGAATTATTTTTGTTTATTACAAGTGTCCACCATCAATCTCCTCAGCATTGATCAGGAAATGTATTAAGAACTCGTTGGTTCAAGAGTCAGCAAGGTTGATATTTTTTGCTTGTTTGATTTGGATTTTTAATGTAGCTTTAACAATTTTTCAGTCGTATCGCTACGATGTCTGCAGTGTGGCAGTTTATAGTGATGTCTAGCACTGGGACATCATGCCGCAGACACTGTAGCATGATGTCCCACCCAGTCATATTATCCCGACACCAGGCCGACAAGTCCTAACACCAACCTCTTAATGCTGAGCGTCAAGTGAGGTAGCTGTTAGTATCATTTTGTAAGTCTTTGGTACGACTCGGCCGGGGATCGAACCCACGACCTCCCGCTTTCGCGGCGGACGCTCTAACCACTAGGCCACCGTAGCGGTCAAGGTTAATATAAAAACTGAAAACCAATTTATAAAATTTATTAACAAAGTGTGCTATGCAGCAACTTTTTCTATTAAGCACAAACAAGCCAAAATCACTTGTAAAAAAAAAAAAAAAATTGGCAAAAATGTTACACAACAGTTTAGACAATGTGCTACCTTGGTTTATCTCTTTCTTCTTAGATTTTGAAAATGTTGTGTGCTTGGTACTCGTAGTATAATTTCCTATCATTATCTGTCATTATTGACGTTCACTGAAAAACGTCCCGTTTTATTTAATATTTCTCGCAAGGATTGCATTTTTATTCTTTCAAATTTTGTGCACAATTTTTACAATCCGCTTACAACTTTATTTCCCAAAATATATGTATGATATATTGGCATTTGCCATTTAATTTTTTTTTCAACTGTTCGTGCAATTACTGGAATGGTAGAATGTTAATTTTTCTGACATCTTATACAGGCTACCTCTCTGCGTTTTTCTTTTTTTTTTTTTTTTAATAAATATTTTTAACGTTAATTTCATAATTGTTTAGACTTTCGCTACGATGTCTGCAGTGTGGTAATTTATAGTGATGTATAGTACTGGGGCATCATGCCGCAGACATGAATCATCCCACCCAGTCACATTATCCCGACACCAGGCCAACTAGACGTAACACTTAAGTGTTTGGTATGATTCGACTGGGCACTACCTCTGTATGAAGCACAACAGTCAACAATGTGTAGAAATTACTATTACAACCAACAAATCAACCATTGTTCTTGCATTTTACTTCAATTTTTAAAGAAAAGCTGATTGGACTTAATAATCTGATAAATTAACCCGTCAAATGTGTTGTTACAGCTGGACTATTTGTAGACTAAGTCAATTTTGTGCAAAAGGTACAGTGATTCTAAATTGTCTGCTTTGAATATACGAGGAAATCCAGAGTACCTGGAACCCTTCGTTTATAGCGCCCCTTTGACACAGACTGTCTCAGTACATTTCTCTAAAATAAATGATCTTAAAAAGATACATTATATTAATTTCATTTGGAGGTATTCACCTGTTTGTAGGTACCGCACTTTTCATACAACCAATGAATTTGCGCCAAGTACCTGTAAACAATGTTCTTTTGAATTACAAGTTATTTGAAAGATGATAATATTGCATTACTTTTAATAGCTCGTTTGTATTATTGTATTGTATAACTGCACAATATCAATAATTGTTATTTGAAATAAAATGTATCATAATGTGAAAAGTAATTTAAATATTGTATTATATTTACACGTGAAACTTACCCACTATTTCCTGTTTGCTGTGTCCAACCCCCGCACCATGGTAAACGACGATTCAGTCCGAGAATTTTCCGTCTTCTGGATGTTTAAATAAGACATTCAGTTTTTAGCCTTTATTGTTCTCAAGGCGCAATGCAGAAAACTAAGCGACGCGTTACAGAAATACAATGGTGAAATAGAGAGAAAAAAAACACCGAATAGTTGTTTAATCAGTTATTAAATTAACAGAATTACGAATTACAATTAATTTTGATTGGGCCTATGCTGACACACAAAATTTACCCGTAAAACCTAATGTATTTTTAAAGAAAGAGGGGTGTACCCTAACCTATAAAGCAAATATAGGATACAACGTGGTAACCCGACAAGACCTTCCCTGAACTTAAATATTCAGCATGGTAGTAGTAGTAGAGAGAACACAATGTTGTTTTAACTCGAAGCTGACAATTTTTCTCTGGTCACGTTGTGAAGAACACAACCGATATCATGTCGTCTTTGAAGATGGCTAGTCCTATGCATGCACATGCGATGTGCACGAGTGAATCGTGTTTTGTTTATACTATTATCCACTCTGTGTAAGCATGTACTCGCACTTAACAGACGAGACGTTTTTGACACTCAAAAGAGTAAGATGCAGGGTAGCGCGCGCATGTGTGTGTGTGTGTGTGTGTGTGTGATTAGGATTTGTAACGTAGCTATAACAATTTTTCAGCCATATCACCACGATGTCTGCAGTGTGGTAAATTTATAGTGATGTCTAGCACTGGGGCATCATGCCGCAGACATGTAGCGTGATTTCCCACCCAGTCACATTATCGTGACATTAGGCCGACCAGTCCTAACACTAACCTCTGAGCACCAAGCGAGACAGATGTTAGTATCACTTTTGTAAGTCTTTGGTATGACATGCAGGGTAGCGATGGGAAAGTTATTGCTACTGTTAATATACTACAAAGTAGGATGGTCTCTGCAATTACATTGTTTTAAATTCTAATGGTCAGTTTTAAGCTGTGTCTTGTCATTTATCTTCAGAAATCACAGGAATGAGTGGGTGGGAGCTAGTTGTTATTATTATAAGGGTGTAAGGCGTTGATATAGATACAACTGATAAAAATTATCTGAAAACATTCAACCAAAAGTAGTCGAAATTATTGATGTGTAAAAAAAATTACGGATCAGTATCACATGACGGTTTACATCCAATTAAAACGTAGAAAACGCAGTCAGTTTATAATAATTGGAATTATTTCAAAATAAAATGACATCATCCGTTTCTATCAAAACATTTTGTGCATGAAGAAGCACAACTTAAATGCGAAACTAGTTGCACAGACGTTTCTATGTTTGTGTTGTATTTTAAATCCTAATTCCGAAGTATGACATTGAAATTTCAACCACTGCCGAACAATTCAAACGACACAATCTAAAACTCGACATAGAAAATATAACTGTCAGCCACTAATGTTAATTCAACACAAACTAAAAACTGGGCTTAGAAAATGCAATTTTAAGAACAAATAGAGTTGATACAACACGTGAAATTAGAATTCTGGACATATGAATTTAAAATTACAAACGCAATGTTCTGATTGGACCAGCTTTTGTCCGCTACGGCTTCTCATACATTCCGTCCATTTTGATTCCCTAGCAACAAAACCTGGCACATAACATTATTGTTGTTTTTTTTTTCTTCTCCAGATAATAATGAAGACACGTCTCATTTTATGCGTAAGGATTCCCTGATCCATTACATTCTGAGGGTCATGTCAAGAACACAAGACAGAAATCGTGATATTGCCCTTTTTAATCCAAATAAAATAACATCGAAATTTCAATTATCTTTGTTATACTTTCATTTTTTAAAAAAGACTTCATCCGTTTCTTTCAAAATATTTTGTGCCTGAATAAGTATAAATTAAATGTGAAGTTAGTTGCACAGAATTTTTGGCGTTTGTGTTACAACAGGAATACAATAAGTGTTGATGACCCAAAAATTCGGAATAAATCTGATTGCTTTATTTTCTTCTTTTATACACCGTATACACTGTACCAGGCAAAAGACTCCACCTGACAGCATACACTACTGATGTTTCGTCGAATTAAGCGTATTACAATTAATGGGAAGCCACAGGAATATTCTCGAATCTTTAATAACCCATAATTAAAATTTGAAAAAGTACGCCATAGGTGCCATTTTAAGTCTTTTTATTAAGATCATTATTACTATCGTCAAAACATACGTAAGCATCTATTTATAGATCCAATGTAATATTGTACTGAAGTATTGTAGGTCATACTGAACTTGAGTCATTTTTACAAATTACAGCCATGAATACGAATGATAAATATTAAAAGAAATCATGTACCTGGAGTTACCAAAAATATTTAGATATACAAAGCAATAGTTAATTAATAAAAGGATACTTTCTTACATAACATTATGTTGTAATATCCACGTGACTGTCAAATTTGCTATATCAACGTGACTGTCAAATTCGTTTTATATCAAAATGGTGATAGCAACAATCATATCACTTATAGTTGTTAAAGCTTATATACTCGTTCTTATCATATCTACTGTACTCATGAATAAAACTAGAACATTAACTGGTGTTCTCCTCCGTTATTTGCAATTAAATATTTTTTTAAAAATGTTGCAAATTCATCGTAGAAGATTTATTTGAGATACTTCACGGTTTCTGTTGTCATGCCATCTCACCTCTGTTTGCGAGTGTTCGAATCTCGGGCTTGACTAATGTGGTATGAGAGGAAGCTTAGATTGGTGGTTCTTACTGGAGGTTTTACTAGGCTGCTCCTCCACCATTTGTACTAGCCGCCATGCATAGAGACTTCCGTTTGCTGAAAAATGGAGTTAAACCAAAAGCAGCAAACACAATATTATTGTAATAGAAAATCTATGCTATTAGGTTTTATACACTTACCATATGCAAGATGATTACATACAGATAGTTTATTTGACGGTAGGTACGCTGATTGTGGCGGCCACAGTGTAAGGTTTGCTCCAAATATTTTATTTAAATTATTATAAAAGTCACACCCAGACTCGATTAGGTTTTATACACTTACCAAATGCAAAATGATTACATACGGAATTGCTTATAAATTTGTATTATTTAAAATAAAATAATATACGTATAAAAATTAATTTTAAATATAGGTACTCTAATTGTTGACAGATAGTTTCTATGACGGTAGGTACGCTGATTGTGACGACCACGGTGGGAGGGTTAGGGTGGGGTGCTCTCAGTATTTTATTTAAATTCTTATAGAAGTCACGCCCATGCTCGATTTTATATGAAGTGATATTAATATTAGAGAAGTAAAGCTCTGAACCCCGAATCAGTAATGCCGACAGTCAAATTATTGAGTACACAAAAGGTGAAATTCAAATGAATAACAATGTAATACAATTTAATAATCAAATGATAATTATTTTATTACTCTTCTTCCTCTCGACCCTGTGACAGCCCATTACATGACTTTATATTTTCACCTGTCCCTGTATTCTGCAAATTCTTTCTCCTCTTCCTCCCGACTTGCTAAAATTTATTTCTCCTCTCGACTTCTCTGCACTTTTATTCCTTCTTCACTTTCTCCTCGACTCTTTATCCTCCTCGACTCTCTCCTGGCTACTTTGTCGACTCCGACTGTTCTGACAGCCTCCCTTCTTAGACTTGGGACTAATTATACCGGAAGTCTGCCCCCTATAAGCCTTCCTTACGAAGCTTTGCCTTCTTAGAATTTCCTAAGGTTCTCTCCCAAATTACGAGTTCCTAGCTCGAAATACTAATTTAAATTCAGATTGAAATGTGGCTACCTGTGGCTGTTGAGGCAGAGTGCACAGCAACAAAGTTATTTCTGGTGGACCAGGAAGTGGAACAAATATTCCCCCCACCCACCCACCCACACGCACGCATGCACACACACACGTTAATGCAGATGGCACAATATAAGTGGACAACACAAAGTATCAGCTCAGGTGCAGCAGGAATTAAGGGTCATCCACTGCATCCGGAACTGTCAACACCCAAATTTGCGCCCCCGGCTGCCCCTGTTGCGCAGTTATGTTGATACTTTGGGCCGATTTGGACCCCATTTGGCGCCCCTAGCCACCGTCGCCCGGGACGAATGCCCCCCCCCCCCCCCCTCCCTCGCTACGCCACTGGACGTCATGCAGGTCGTGGATCATAGGTCCACCTGGACCAATTGTTTCTCACTATCTTTTAGCAGCTCTGAAAATTGTGACCTTGGTTGCTAAGAAACTATATGTAAATTTTTAAAAATTCCACAAGGTTTAAAAAAATCATCCCATTGAATTAAGATATATTTTATACTGTCTACCAACTGTCATCTACTTGATCTGTTTGAGTGCTGTACTTCAATCTAGACCACATGCACGAAACCACATTAAGAACAGCAGTTGTCTCCCCTGTCTAATAACGTACATGTGATTTGTCATACCTACTCTGCATACATACCCTTTCCATTTTCAACTGAAATCCAATAAATACTTAACATAGAAACAAAAGATGAGAATATTTATATGTTTCAAAACAATCACTGATTTTAGAGCACTTTATCTGATATCAGTTTGCTTGAACATGGTGCATTTCTTATAATGTTAAAGGATATACATTTTTGACCTCATAGCTTTGAAATTGTTAATAAACTATGTGCAAATTTTAAGAAAATTTCACAAGTGTCATAAAAATCAGTGGACTGTTGGCAGAGATGTTAAAATCATTTTGCAATATGTACCTACATTTTAATTCAATGGATTTTATCATTGTACTGTTACACATACTGCAAGAACTAATGGTAATAGTAATAGGCAGAATAGTAAGAATAGCAGTTGTCTCCCTTGTTTCATATTTGTAAATATTCCTTCTTAAACTTGCTCCATCCGATTTTCAACAAAAAATTCTATCTTAACTTAACGTAGAAAAAACATCCAGGAAATTGTTATAATGTATGCAAATGACTGAATTTAGGGCGCATTCCACGTTACCAAGTTGCTTCAACATAGGCTTGTAGACTTATCTCCCTTGAAATTTCTATCTTCTACCATCCTCTCTTGAATTGTGCAAAAGTACCCTTCTGAAAGATTTCTTGACATTCTACTCTTACAATGAAGCCATGTAGAAACCATGAAAGTTCAAGAAAATTCCCCAATATATTCTAAATCTAGTCGACTGTTGGCAGAGATGTTTAAAGCATTTTGCAACGTGTAACTACTTTTTAATTCAGTGGATTTTATCAATGTACTGCTATCCATACTGCAAGGACTTGAAGGACACACATCAGTAATTACATTGAAGAACTGTGAACCAGTCTAGAACAATTAATAGAGTATATATGGGTTTGGTGGTCCATAATTGGTTAATAATGAAAAGTAAATTTGTAGTAAAAATATCTTTTGAGAGCTTATCCTATCTGTAATTTTTTTTTAGACAATTTTCTATTGATGCAATTTTAGTATTTTTTCAGGCTTGACTTAACAGCAAATAAAAATGAAAGTAGCACCTGATTCATTTGGTGCAGAATCAATAACAGGTGTTTCATGCATATGTAGATAAAAAGAATGCCGTAGCTCATATGGTATTCTCCACACAGAAGCTTGCACCAAGGATAGTTGTGCATGGAGATATTTAGGTCTGATCATTTGCACCCAGAAATTGTACGTTATTGAATTTTTAATATTATGGTATTTCCATATGTTTACTATGAGGGTGGAATTAGTACCATGACTCCTGAAGGCAGAATATTAAGAATAGTAGTTGCCTCCCCTGTTTCATTATTTGTAAATGTTCTGTGTTAAATTTGTACCCATCCTATTTTCAGCTGAAATTCAGTTAATAATAAACATAGAAAAACACAAATACATGTATATTGATATCATTCAAGTAATGGCTGAATTTAGGACACACTCTGTACTACCAATTTATTTAAAGATGGTGCATTTAGGAATAATGATGAAGATTTAACTACACAGACCTTGGTTGTATCAGTAGTTTTATTACAAAGATGAATTATGATTGTTGCAAAGAGATGGTATATATATGCTGTCATGGGCTTTTGTAATTATCTCCCTTGAAAGTTGTGTCCAGTCTTATGCTCCCATGACACGTGTATTAGATAAACTGATTATATGATGAGTGAAAGTTGCAAATGAAAAAGTATCCATTCTAATGTCCGACGAATGCAATACACAAGATTGTTTTTCATTTTTTTTTTCCATGTCTTTATCATAAACTGTGTAACAATAACAAAGTACAGTTGTTATATCATTAATAATGGCAATAAAGGCTGACCCAAAAGATAGTATTTCTGAGAAAGGTAAACCCAACTGAAACTGAATCTTTAAAACAATGCTGCGTGTTTAAATGGTCTTCACTAGATGGACTCGGTCTTCACTAGAAGGACTCAATCAACAATAAATATCTTGTTAAATTATTCCATGAAAATAAAAAGACCCAAGAGATATGACATTCTTTAGCGGGGTTATATTTGTGTGGTTCACAAAGTAATAAATTGTATTTTTTGTAAGAAGTTTCAACTCTGTGTACAGTCTGTATTAACACTGTACCAAGTATCAACTATGTGTGCAGCAAGTGTGTGTTAACAAGTGCAGCAAGTGTGTGTTAACATTGTTAGTAGAAGCTGCAGAAACTCGGCTGGTAGAGCACCAGATTCATAATATATAATATACTATGTGTTGAAAGTGCATTAACATTGTACTGAGTATCAACTATGCATGCAGTGTGTAAAAGTAATTAAGGTTTTATAGAGTATATACTTTGTGTTGAAAGTGCATTAACATTGTACTGAGTATCAACTATGCAATGCAGTGTGTAAAAGTAATTATGGTTTTACAGAGTATATACTATGTGTAGAAAGTGCATTAACATTGTACTGAGTATCAACTGTGTGTGCTGTGTGTAAAAGTAATTATGGTTTTACAGAGTATATACTATGTGTAGAAAGTGCATTAACATTGTATTGAGTATCAATTGTGTGTGCTGTGTGTAAAAGTAATTATGGTTTTATAGAGTATATACTATATTTAGAAAGTGCATTAACATTGTATTGAGTATCAATTGTGTGTGCTGTGTGTAAAAGTAATTATGGTTTTATAGAGTATATACTATATTTAGAAAGTGCATTAACATTGTACTGAGTATCAATTGTGTGTGCTGTGTGTAAAAGTAATTATGGTTTTATAGAGTATATACTATATTTAGAAAGTGCATTAACATTGTATTGAGTATCAATTGTGTGTGCTGTGTGTAAAAGTAATTATGGTTTTACAGAGTATATACTATATTTAGAAAGTGCATTAACATTGTATTGAGTATCAATTGTGTGTGCTGTGTGTAAAAGTAATTATGGTTTTATAGAGTATATACTATATTTAGAAAGTGCATTAACATTGTATTGAGTATCAATTGTGTGTGCTGTGTGTAAAAGTAATTATGGTTTTACAGAGTATATACTATATTTAGAAAGTGCATTAACATTGTATTGAGTATCAATTGTGTGTGCTGTGTGTAAAAGTAATTATGGTTTTATAGAGTATATACTATATTTAGAAAGTGCATTAACATTGTATTGAGTATCAATTGTGTGTGCTGTGTGTAAAAGTAATTATGGTTTTACAGAGTATATACTATATTTAGAAAGTGCATTAACATTGTATTGAGTATCAATTGTGTGTGCTGTGTGTAAAAGTAATTATGGTTTTATAGAGTATATACTATATTTAGAAAGTGCATTAACATTGTATTGAGTATCAATTGTGTGTGCTGTGTGTAAAAGTAATTATGGTTTTATAGAGTATATACTATGTGTTAAAAGTGCATTAACATTGTATTGAGTATCAATTGTGTGTGCTGTGTGTAAAAGTAATTATGGTTTTATAGAGTATATACTATATTTAGAAAGTGCATTAACATTGTATTGAGTATCAATTGTGTGTGCTGTGTGTAAAAGTAATTATGGTTTTATAGAGTATATACTATGTGTTAAAAGTGCATTAACATTGTATTGAGTATCAATTGTGTGTGCTGTGTGTAAAAGTAATTATGGTTTTATAGAGTATATACTATATTTAGAAAGTGCATTAACATTGTATTGAGTATCAATTGTGTGTGCTGTGTGTAAAAGTAATTATGGTTTTACAGAGTATATACTATATTTAGAAAGTGCATTAACATTGTATTGAGTATCAATTGTGTGTGCTGTGTGTAAAAGTAATTATGGTTTTATAGAGTATATACTATATTTAGAAAGTGCATTAACATTGTATTGAGTATCAATTGTGTGTGCTGTGTGTAAAAGTAATTATGGTTTTATAGAGTATATACTATGTGTTAAAAGTGCATTAACATTGTATTGAGTATCAATTGTGTGTGCTGTGTGTAAAAGTAATTATGGTTTTATAGAGTATATACTATATTTAGAAAGTGCATTAACATTGTATTGAGTATCAATTGTGTGTGCTGTGTGTAAAAGTAATTATGGTTTTATAGAGTATATACTATGTGTTAAAAGTGCATTAACATTGTATTGAGTATCAATTGTGTGTGCTGTGTGTAAAAGTAATTATGGTTTTATAGAGTATATACTATATTTAGAAAGTGCATTAACATTGTATTGAGTATCAATTGTGTGTGCTGTGTGTAAAAGTAATTATGGTTTTATAGAGTATATACTATATTTAGAAAGTGCATTAACATTGTATTGAGTATCAATTGTGTGTGCTGTGTGTAAAAGTAATTATGGTTTTACAGAGTATATACTATATTTAGAAAGTGCATTAACATTGTATTGAGTATCAATTGTGTGTGCTGTGTGTAAAAGTAATTATGGTTTTATAGAGTATATACTATATTTAGAAAGTGCATTAACATTGTATTGAGTATCAATTGTGTGTGCTGTGTGTAAAAGTAATTATGGTTTTATAGAGTATATACTATATTTAGAAAGTGCATTAACATTGTATTGAGTATCAATTGTGTGTGCTGTGTGTAAAAGTAATTATGGTTTTATAGAGTATATACTATATTTAGAAAGTGCATTAACATTGTACTGAGTATCAACTGTGTGTGCTGTGTGTAAAAGTAATTATGGTTTTATAGAGTATATACTATATTTAGAAAGTGCATTAACATTGTACTGAGTATCAACTGTGTGTGCTGTGTGTAAAAGTAATTATGGTTTTATAGAGTATATACTATATTTAGAAAGTGCATTAACATTGTATTGAGTATCAATTGTGTGTGCTGTGTGTAAAAGTAATTATGGTTTTATAGAGTATATACTATGTGTTAAAAGTGCATTAACATTGTATTGAGTATCAATTGTGTGTGCTGTGTGTAAAAGTAATTATGGTTTTATAGAGTATATACTATGTGTTAAAAGTGCATTAACATTGTATTGAGTATCAATTGTGTGTGCTGTGTGTAAAAGTAATTATGGTTTTATAGAGTATATACTATATTTAGAAAGTGCATTAACATTGTATTGAGTATCAATTGTGTGTGCTGTGTGTAAAAGTAATTATGGTTTTACAGAGTATATACTATATTTAGAAAGTGCATTAACATTGTATTGAGTATCAATTGTGTGTGCTGTGTGTAAAAGTAATTATGGTTTTACAGAGTATATACTATATTTAGAAAGTGCATTAACATTGTATTGAGTATCAATTGTGTGTGCTGTGTGTAAAAGTAATTATGGTTTTATAGAGTATATACTATATTTAGAAAGTGCATTAACATTGTATTGAGTATCAATTGTGTGTGCTGTGTGTAAAAGTAATTATGGTTTTATAGAGTATATACTATGTGTTGAAAGTGCATTAACATTGTACTGAGTATCAACTATGCATGCAGTGTGTAAAAGTAATTAAGATGTTACTGAGTATATACTTTGTGTTAAAAGTGCATTAACATTGTACTGAGCATCAACTATGCATGCAGTGTGTAAAAGTAATTAAGGTTTTACAGAGTACACAATTCATGTTAGAAAGTGTATTGGCATTGTACTGAGCATCAACTGTATGAGTCGTGTTTTGTTACGAGTTTCATGCCATTTTTCAACACGAGAGGTTATACATGGTGGACAGTATATTTGGTGGAGGAAGAACCCGGGGAAAACCCAAGACTCGAACCCAAACTGTTACGACTCGTTGGTTTTAAACTAAGTAACAAGAAAGAGTGAAAACCAATGAGCATTATAAATGAATCTATACAATGAAAACCAGAATGCATAATATAGATATACATAACACCTTTCCTTATAAAGCAAAAGATTTAGACAATAAAACTTTCTTTTACATATTAGTCAAACATAAATATACTTCATATTGCATGGGACATCTTAAGAAAGGTAAAACATATATACAAATTAAAGCAATATTGTACTTCCATACACCTGAAAGTGCATCAACAGACACTTTCAATCATTGACTAAAATCTGGAGCTAACAGAATTCAGAAACAACCTTAACCTTAACTTTTATATGTTTAAGATGACCATGTCCCAAAGCATGTACTTAAATTTAACAAGAGCATAGCAAAACTTGCTTTTACCTAAATTGTCAAATTTACATCACTGAGTCGATCAAAGAAGTTCGGAATGATTTTCAAGTGATCTTTGCAGTGTCAAGTAGATTAAAATGTCTCTATTCTAGTTCAGATGCTATCATGTGCATTAAACATTGGAATGATGACAGTGAGTATTCCATCACAAACGGTATCACTGGTCACATTGGTCAAGTCCATCTGGAGGTACAAATGCTGAAATGTTTCCGTTGCTCTTTTTGTGAGGAAGTTGCCAGAATCCTAAACTTGGTGAAATATTTGGCTCCAATTTTGACATTGCAGTCATCAATTCTTGGTATTGGAAATTAATGGTTTTTGTGATATTGTTTCTATAACCAGGACACATACTGAAATTATTAACTGGTTTAAGTACAAACTTTAATATTCCTCAAAGGAAAGCCTCTGGAAATCTTGTGGACACACACATTATCGTCAAGTATTGGTATCCTGAGTTCTTCTTAGGCAATGGTAGTGTGAAAAGATAAATTACTTAGGTACATCGCATTTAATTTTCGGTCAAATTTTTTATAAAACATCATGTGATGTGTCTTACTAACTCCTAAATATGAAGCCAAAGGAGTTTCATGTGCTAGACAAGGGTCTCAAACATGCATCCCGTGGAGTTATTTCCTACGAAAATGAAAATTTGAATTAAAAAAATAATGCAATTTTTGCACAACAAGCCAATTTGATAAAAATTCTGTTACATCATTTACTTGTTGTTTCCAAAATTCAAACTGGCAACCATTTATATGAACTGCTTTTGCTGTATGAAAAGGTTAAAGTTATGCAGTCCTTGGACCAATGTATTAGTCCTCATGTGGAAATAGTGGGGATTTGAGCTTTTAATACATCTGGGCTAAACTAAGAATTTCCTTTCAATATGAATTAGGAACAAAAATTTTATAGCTCTCTAGCTACTCATCACTGGCAGGTAGCTCAGGTGGACCAAATTTTCCCAAATGGACCAAGTTTCTAACAAAATAGCAAACTGGTACTCATTTGGTTTCAGATTCACTATTAGCCCTCTGAAACAAACATGTTTCATGATATTATTCCTGTGAGAAAACTAGTAATTTTCTTTCGTCACACATGATTAGAATTGAGACAACAAGTACTATTAAGAGGATCAGTGTGATCAAAACCACTTAATTGACCAATAATAGGAAAGTGACCTCCAATGTTCCCTCTAAGCTGCGCACACAACTGCTCAGACATCCCCGTGCAGCTGAATTGTCAATCCAACATTAAAGTTTGCTCGTCTCCGTAATGCTTGCAAATGCTGGATATTTACCAAGAATTTCAGCTTTTGATCCAAACAAGGCTTGTCAGTTACCAGTGGATTAACCACAACCTCATCTCTCGTTAGGTCATTACATAGTAATAAATGAATACCTTCAATGGACAAAAAAAACCCCACCTCTCCTATAGTCACAAGTCCTAAGACTATTTCTGATGACAAATTTGGAAAAGAAAGTTAACAAAACCCCACTCAACATCCTGAATAAGAACACTTTCACCTGAAGAAGACTTCTCCGATATAGTCGAAGTACTTGAAATAAGACATCGAGAAGCTCATGCTTCTCAATATTTTAAGAGGTACGCGTAGCAAAATCATCAACAAGTGATACGGAACCTTTGGACATGAATGGCTCATAATTATAAAAAAAAAATATTAAATGGAGGTTTGTTTGATCCATCAAATGAATTACTTTCATTACAATAGCGTGACCTTGACAACTTGGATACAAGAGTGTTTTGAATAGCTCAATTTGTTCTGTTGCTTATATTTCAACTTGTAGCAATCACAAATAACAACCCTTTCTTCTTGCAATAAGCACTTGTCAGATATAATGCAACATTTGATTCCTCAAAGTTTTGCCAGTTTGAAATTTGGAAGTACTCGTTTGAGACGGAATTTGTTTTGTTCCATTATTAAATCATACAAAGAGGAAGATTACTTGACAAATGAAACTAAATTATGGAATAGTCATCAATGGTACTTGCAACATTTTCTCAAGCTTCAACCTTTTTCTCAGCAAAGAGCTTCGACTTCACTGTAGATACAATTCAAAATGTTCTTTTTCCCCCATGTAAATTTGACATCGGTTTGATCAGGTTCTTTACAATTCCTAAAGTTGATCTGACAGGTACTATCTCAAAACCCTTCAATATACATGTTCATTCATAATTAGTACTTTATTGTGTCGTGAGTTTAGTGGAAACTTCTAGAGCTTTGCCAAGAAGTACACTTTACCATAAGTATGTAAGATGCTTTCTATGCCATTTCAAATTTTGAGCTATCTTTTAAAAATATTTAATATATCTTTAGAAGGGTATACTGTACTGTACAAACCTAATATTTCTGGTAACATCATCATAGAAATTATTATTTCATGTTAAATACTAAATGACCCTTAAAACCTACAATATAATATAAATAAACATAGATTGAATAAAGATGAGATGAGAGTGATCAGTAAAGGCTATTATCTTTGACCATCCAGCCACATGGTGCCATTGTGTACTGTATTAACATTCAATCAACTGTATACAGAAGTGTGCATAAACAATTTGTTGCCTATCAACCATGTGTGCGGGTTAAATCTTCTGCGTGTGTCTGTATAGATGTGCAAGTCTTTCAGCATTGCTATATTAGAACTGTTTCCACAACTCATTCATTATTTGAGACAATTTATTTCATAAAAAAATAAGCAAGCATAGATTTTGTAAGTAAATAGACTTTATTTTCAAAATAAAATGTTGCATAAATATACAAGTAAAATAAACAAAAGGACTTATCAAATATCTTCGAAACATATCATTATTGTTCAAGTATGTTGCAGTTTAGCCGACTTTCATAGAATCTGAATTACTGAATGCTAAAAAGGATAAATGCAAAATGTGATTATCTTTTCAAAAGTAATCGATCAGTTTGTTTACAATCTATACTAAAATTAATAGAAGAATTTAATGAAAAGAGACCTAGTCATTACTGATTTTTTCAATTATCTGTCTATTCAAATCGCCAAAATTAAAAAACTTGAAATTACTATTTGATTTAACACATTGAACAAAATATTAATTTGAATCTAAATATATTGTATTAACAGAGCATTTTTGGCAATTAAAATAACGTCTCAAGTCCATTAAACATGTCTGACATCTTTCAATACTTCTTTATTGGTTAAAAAAATAATAGTAATATTTTTTTTACTCTATCTACACAGATCCAGATCTGCTGATGCTTGTATGTGACATCTGATCTGGGTCAATGTAATTTGCTCTTAGACTATATTTGCATATGACAAATAATTAGTGTTTGCAATCATGAACAATTTTTATATGGTTGCTATTTATATACTGACAGACAAAATGTGAAAGTTCCACTGACATAAAAACTAAAACATGGCACAAATGAGTCATAATACATCTTTTAAGTTTTGAAAACTGCAAAAATGATATCAACCAGTTACTGATACAGAACAAAAATGTTTTAGCTTTGCCTACTTAAGTTTTCAATGTCGAAAGGCATACAAGAATGTAATTTCTATAACGCTTACAGAGCACACATTTTGCTTCTTGTAACTATATATACTTGCGTATATGCTGTGTCAACCTGCAAACAACAAAGATCATAATCTGCCATAGCATAATGTGCCTGCAGACCAGAGTCTATATTGTTTGTTCTACTGACTAATAAACTGAACAGAACCAGATATCATGGCAACTAATAATCAGTCCCAATAACTTGTATAATTGTCAAAAATAAATAATGAAAAAACCCTGCTTGGAGTTTTGTAATTCACCATATTTAGTTGTTCTCAATCTTTGGCATTTTATTAAACACAAATGTGTAGAACTTAAAGAATATTTTCAATATGCCATGAGATTTCAATGAGATTTCACTTGTTTGCTCTTTCCAAAAATAGCTCTCACGTTAATTAATATTTTTAACTGAAAAATAATTTGTAGACAAGAGGGAGACAAAAAAAGGCACCAAAATTACATTGACTATAAAATTGATCTGAAAATTGTCAAAATTGAATCACTCAACTTAAAATATACCTTCAGAAGATAAAGAAAACACAACTAAAACATGAAGAAATGAATTTTAAAAAATGCAAAAGAAAGAAAAATTATATATAATTAAATAGTTATGGGGAATTTTGTGCATCGTGAAATTATGAGACATGCTTCATTTTATAGCATATTTCAAAGGAAAATAATTGTGACAGATTTTCTGCAATATAACTAAACATAATTTGATGAAGAATGGTAATGGACAAGTTAATTTTGCATCCTAAATGTTTGCTTCCTATGCAGATTTTTGTTGTATTCTAAAAAAGGAAACAATCTGCTTCTCAAGACCTTTTTAGTATATTAATTTGTTTGTATTAATTGTTCATACCTTTTCTGAAGTATTAGTTAGAATATGAACAAATATAAATGCTGGGTGACAATTAATGTAGG
Source organism: Unio delphinus (assembly GCA_029339505.1). NCBI lineage: Eukaryota > Metazoa > Mollusca > Bivalvia > Unionida > Unionidae > Unio > Unio delphinus. Next base: position 3,307,255 of record JAQISU010000061.1, on the reverse strand, counting down.
TTAACTCATAAATTTAAAGCAATGATTTTCTATGCATATGAAAAATATTATTCTAAAATAGAAAAAAGACAAAAACAATTGAAAAGCTCATGTCATCATTTATAATTTGCTTCTTTAATCAAATAAATAAATGTACTTTGTTTTAAATAATTATACTTTGTTTTACAAATGCATAGCTTCATTACGTATCATTGATATTAATCTAAATTCAGCCAAATTAAAATCTCACATAACTTAAAATTGCAAAAAGAACATCTTTGAATTTAAGATGTAAAATGTTTCTACCTTACACCACTGGTAAAAACAAACTAATCTAAACAGCAGCACTTTAGTCTATTGGAAAATACAATTAATGAGATTTTTAAGAAAAACATGAAAAAATCTTAAAATGAACTGAACACAATATTGGTGAAAGATCAAGTACAACACCCTCAATAAAATGACTAAACCTATTCCAATCTCTTGTTCAAGGCACAATATTAATACTATAATAAATTCAAAAAAATAGAAACATGCAAGGAGTTAATGCACAACAGCTTAACCATCAAAGCAGTCTCTGAAGATTAATTTATCATCATCAAAGAAAAAGGTAAATTGAAGAATCTCATAAATATAACAAAGATTGCCTTCCTTTTGTTTTAAATTTAAAAGAAAATCTTTTCTAATTTCAACATCTTATGCTTCATGTTTAATGTATTTTCCATCAATTCAATTTTAAGGAATTTTGGAAAAATTCTGAGAATACATGATCCAAAAATAGGAAATTTCATAGAACTGAGTAAAGTTTTTTTTTTTTAAAAAAAGTTGTTCCATTAAAAACTTTTCCTATCAAAACTTAAAACAAAAATGAGACAGCGATAATTTTTGACACTTTGATTAATTTAACCAAAAATTTAAAATCAAACATCTCAGATATAATTAAAAAAATCAACAAAAATGTTAATTTTAATTATGTAAACTTATTGGAAATCTAGACTTACAAATGGCACATCATTTTCTGTCTCACGAGAACTTAGTTGAACATTAAACTGTTTCTGTTTATAAGTCAAAATAAGGCAGATTAAATCCTATTCTTTGTCATCTTGTTGGGAAGGCAATTCTTATACCGAAAAAAGTTTTACAATTAAAAAGGACATCATAGAACACACGTAAGGCACTAATTTGCAACAGTGTAAATTATTAAAAATGAACACAAGATATGCAGTTTAAATCTTCAGCACTGCTTAACAAATTGAGATTTGTTTCTCAGATGAACACATACTAAGGCAAATGTGTATAAAATTTTCGGACAAAAATGTAAAATGAAAAGGGAGAAAATGGCATCATTGAAGTTGCATGATTGATTCAGCAGTTTTGTCCAATAAATATATCAAAACAAAAAAATTTCCAGTTGTCCAATTAGCTTGCTACAAAATCGTAAATCATATAAATGAGACTTGTTTTGATATTTGCTAAAAACTTTGGTAAACTTTGTAAACTAATGTCTATTTTCTTTTAAAGAATATCATTGTGAAATTAAGATGAACTGGCTTTGGTAAAAGCTAGTAAAACACTCCCATATTAAAAATTACTTTCATATGACAACTTGTACAAATGAAAACACATACCTAGGATTTGCCCATTGCAAGAAAAATTGATGAGAAATATGGAAATACCAAATTATCTCCAAACATCTTAAATATTTTTTTTTACTGGTACAGATTTTGTTCAAGATGAAAACTAATCATGATTACATGCAATTGATTTAACAGGAAACATGTATTTATAAATTTGCTTAATTATTAATTAAACTAAACTAATCTTGTTAGGAAATTGTCAAGGATTCAAATTTTCAAATTTCTTAACAAATGCATCCCAGTATATAACATAAAAATGTCAATTATCAATTCTTGTTACTCTTAATTTTTGTTGCAATTTCAATACATTACCTGTTGCCTTTTTTTCCCAATTAAAAAACATTTAATTTGTTCATAAGTTAACATTTGTCAAAGAATCGTGTATATATACTTCAATTTTAACATATTTTATATAAACATAAAAAACTGTCAAATCTAAACTTCTTATATATACTTTATACAAAAACAAAGTTTTGCATAAAATTATGTTATGCGGGCACATCATTATCTCTATTGTCATTACAGCATTTGTAAACTAAAGTTTTATTTACAAAAAACCATGTTCAATATAAATGCAAAATATATATTTTTGGTGGGGTGGGATGCAGGCAGTTTATAACATGACTTTGCAAATACAGTAATGGCCCTATAAAAAACATTCATATCAAGTTTCTGCTTACATCTTAACATGGGCATCTCGGATACTTATCAAATATCTCCCCATTCCATTGCTTCAAAATTCTCCAGTGTCGCTGTTTATTACAAGAAAAAACACCCCAAAGGTTCAAGCATCACTAACTTTGGCAACATCTGTAAACCCAATGATAGATTTAAAACTAGTGGTAATTAAATACTAAATTTTAGAATCTCCCAAATTCACAGCTTTCAAAATACTGCTTAATTTACACTTTTCCACAGAATATCAGCTATGCATGGACATTATGGGGGGGGGGGAAGAGAGAGCATATTTGTTGGTGATGTACAAATGCCAAATTTCCTACTATTTCTGTTAAGCTACCAAGTCATCCGCTTTCCTGAATAAAATATTCACACAAAATATGTTGTAGGCAGAAGCAGGAAGATTCTGAGGTTATAAAATGGTTCCCAAGCCATATTTTAATATATATATAACATTAATTACACCCATTTTTCACTGGGTGACAACATGTATAACCATTTATAAGCCTCCTGAATCAAAATGCCAACATTAAACTTTCTACTTCATATTATTAGGCTGCATTATTCATTTCTTTGAAATGTTCATTCAGGTTTTGTCTTTTTTTACCACAGCCTGACCAGATCACAATACTAACAAAACGTCATAGCTCTCAAAACCAACACGATGCTGCTGATGGCAACACAAATATCAAATCTCTCCCTTTGCTCTGCTCTCTGCTCTATCCTTCTCATGAGAAAATCACCAGATATATACCACTGATCTAAACAGAACAAAATTAAACCAGTCTGTTTTCATGGCAACCCCTTCACTCATCATCTTTGTCTTTCTGTGGCTTCAGATTGCACGCATCAAAAAGTTCATCAGGAGTATAGCCAAGCAAACTTTGAAGATCACATACAAATCGATACACATATCTCTTTCCAGCAGTTTTATGAATAATATTTTTGTCATAATAGTATCGCAGTCCTCTACTCAGTTTCTCATAATTCATTTTCGGCTTATTTTTCTGAATTCCCCAGCGACGGGCCACCTCATCTGGGTCTGACAGTTTGAATTCCCATCCATCTCCAGTCCAACTGATAAAATGCTGACACGTGTTATCCGTCAACAGTTTTAGCAAAAACTGCCACAACTGGATTGGTCCACTGCCTGCCAGAAGAAAAAACCAAAAATATTAAAGTTACAGCTTTACCTACAACAATCGCCACACACTCCTATGACCTAATTTTAACATTAGTAGAAATTGTCGCATGGTTTATTCCACTGATAAAATAATAACAAAGAGACTTTACCAGTTGCTGCACAAAGCTGACATGGCACAATTATTAGTTAGTCTTGACTCTGCAGTGTATTTTGAACTAAAAAAAATTCCATAAAGATGACATGCAATTAAGGAATAAGTGGCACTATGCAGTAACTGGGTCACTGCAGCCACTTGTGTAGAATTAAATTAACTGTCCTTTACATGCAAGTCATTATTATAATACAGACGAGACTATCTTAACACTTGCTTTACAACTTATTATAAGAGCAAATGGCAGTCACATTTAGTAATTCATATTTAAAAGATTGTATATGCTGACAAAAAGTTTCCATAATACATGTATGTAATGACATTTACAAGTTTTCATCAGAAAATGGTGAAATCAAACTTATTGTAAAGCTTCATACTACGTGTATATATATGATTTTAATATATTCAGTCCTTCAAAACTGAAGAAAAAATTATTATGCAACAAAGTGAGATACGACAGTGTGTGATGGACAAAAATAGGTAACTTTATATATCTCCTCATTTATGTGATTGGCAATAAATGTTGGTGGCTATTTGTTTTAATATTATTTTCGGGAACCATTACAATATCTCAAGTGCTCTCATGATACAGGACTTTTAGAGCATCCAGTGTACCAGACATAGAAAATGTTTTTCTGGTATTTAAAGATGTAATTTGTTTAACTCTTTCAGCCCCAAGAAACTTTTCAGTAACACTGTTACTGTGCCCCAGCCACACTAAGCTGTGACTAGCTGCTTGTGCCCCAGAGTGTTTTACCTGTTTGGAAAATTTTGTAGAAATCATGCACATGCCTTCACATTTACTTTAATTTCTCTTCTTATATCCAATATTAATCCATGATAATTTCACCAATTAATCCAAATTAACTTGTCTACAGTGATGTATTTTTCTTTCTATTTTTCAAAGTCTTTCACAATTTATTTATACATTATTTTACAAATATACATTATTTTACAAAATTATGTGCAACATTGTTAGGAATATCACATCATCAGCACTTAAATCCATGAAAATAAACCAGGAAAATTTAATATGTGATATGGTTTGAAACAATTTGTACATACATTACTTGGCAATGTTCACATCCAGTTTTTGGTTAAGATAGAACTTTGTTCAATAAAAACATTTTGCAGGTTGGATACTACGTTTGTTTGGTGATACCAATGTGCATTTTTTGGCATATGGATTGGTTTCGTTTACGATGTCCGTGTACAGTTTCTCCGGAAAAAATAATAAGTGAAAAAAGATAGATTTCTCTTTTTTCCTTGTCTATTTGTCATTGTATGTTGTAGGTTCAGGATTCATTCCACTAAAATCATTGATTTGGATAGACAGAAGACGATAGCTCCAATCTGCTAGATCGGCAGAAACTCTTTCATTTTCGCTATCATCATCCGCTTTTTCTGACTATTTAATCTCAAGAATCTTCGATGTCCAATTCGAAATTTCGCAAATTATCCAACTGTCGAACATATCTCTCCTCTAATTACTCAATATTTTCGAGATAAAACACGAGAAACTCCTCATTTTCGCCCTCACTGCCATAAAAAACCACTCCTGCTTCCGCCATCATTTTACGATTTTTTAAGAAAAAAAAAACACGTGTATTGAAACGGAACCCAAGTAGTAATCCTTGGTTTCCGAACATTCAAAGTTTGCTCAAACGAATGTAAATTCATTTCTGATTGGCTACAAGTGGGTCTGATGCTAGGAAAAGCCCCTTTTGTAACCAATCAGAGACTTTCTTTCGACCATACATTCAGACCGCCGAGCAGCGGTATCGACCATTGAATGCAGACGAAAAATTTCACGAAAAGGCGGTATCGGCCGTTGAATGCAGAAACTGCATTACGCGAACAGGCGGCATCGGGGCCGAATGAGTTAAGAATAGAGTTGGCCTTCAACACAGATTAATCTTCATACATACCAGAGTAACCCAAAGCTTCAGCTGGAAACAACCGTTTTCCATCACCCCCCTGTCCACTCATGTCATTGGGGCTGTGGAGCTGTGTAAAACTAGTAGGACGTGGTGGCAGCAATTTATGTCTGAGATCTGTTGGTTGCTGCCAGTCTTGTTGGGGGTTACCGCCATAATCCTGTTGGGACCAGGGGCATTCCTTTTTGATTGTTGGCACTGTCTGAAACGCTTGTTGGTCAAAGTAGGCATCCTGTGTATGCGCCTCTGGAGGCATGAACTGACCTGATAAAAGTATAAAAAAAAAACAAGATATACTTTCCTTTATAAAATCACTTTAAGACGCAAATACAGCGAAATAAAATATTAAAAGTCATCTAGACAAAATAAAGTTTCTCAGTTTGTTTGAGATAATGGATACTGACTATATTTTCATATGCATGCACGACAATTTAAGATGGGAATAGACCATCTGCTGAATCGTATCCCTCTCCAAACAACCTTATACATAAAACCTTGTGGACATTGCCAATATCAGGAAAATACTGCCTATACAGTAAAATGGTATTGATATGGCTGCCATTCCGCCATACTTTTCTGATTAGTTAGATGAAACATTCCCCTAATAGACAAATTACTCCACTATAAATTAATGTCATCCACATAAAATCTGGTTCTTAATGTGGAACTAGATAATGGGTACTTGACTGTACATTGGAATTCAAGTTGATTATATAAGATTGGCAAAAATGATGTACCTCTTGTGCACATGTTTTTGGGCACTGGTTGGTGATAACCAGGGTAGAACTCTGTGTGAGCATGTTCAAGAAAACCAGGTTGGGCACTCTCCAAGCTGTGGTAATCAGTGACATCCTCAAAGCTTCCTTTGATTTCACCCATAGTCTGTAAAGGCTCTGACATCTGGTACGACCCTTAGAAAAAGAAATTTTAAAAAAAATATATTGCTTATTGAATTTAGCTGTTAATAAAAGATCAACATTTTGATTTTAAAAGTTTTAATATTCTGCTACATGCATGTGCGAATCCAGCGCTTACCCCCACTCCACCTTTGCTGACAACCTAAGTTCTCTTGAAGCTTAATAGGAAAACTTGACAGTTGGTGAAGACGCAAAGGCCCTGTATGTTGTTAAATATTATGTGATTTCTGAGTATTTTGATATTGACTTCTTCAAAAGGACAGTTGGTACCATAGCACGCTATCTTGAAAATCCAAGTTTTCAAATTATTTCCCAGAAAATTCAGGACATATCAGGAAAATTTACTTTGGAAGATTCTAGATTATACACAAAAGTTATGAAAGCTCGTCTCGTCAATTTAGTTGCAAAGAATCACATCAAAACCATGGATGTTTTCTGTTACCAACTTCAAGAACATCACATTAAAATTTCCTAATAATGAACAACTCTTATCATATTCAGAACATGCTAGAAATCGTGTAAGGTTACACAGCATAACAGAAAGCAGTGCAGACACCAACAGCATCATGGAAAACAGTGCCGACACCAACAGCATCACGGAAAACAGTGCCGACACCAACAGCCAAACCAAATGTCAATAATAGTTATCAAGTCCTTAAGTGTCCAGCTTTTGTTCAATCAACTGGGCAACAAATTTTGAGAAACTCGTTCAACTAATAAAATATTTTCATACACTGAAAAACTTGTGAACCAAAATATTGTTTACTTGTATATTTAACAATGCATTGTGCTGCTGTAGTCTTCAAAGTATATTTAACAAAAACTAATAAAGTGACATACAAACTTGGCATCTAATGAATATATAAATATTTTCTGGCAAACAAAGCATCGCAGACAAATTGAAGACAATGATGACATATTTTTTTAGATCTGAAATGATACATCATTTGTACTAACAGCAAAATATAATTTGTTGTGATACAGTAGAATCTGTCTTGAAAGACCACTCCTGGCAAAAGAAATAATGGTCTCTCAAGACAGGTGGTCTCTCATAACAGGTCATAACACTATAATTAATAAATCTCTGCATTAAGATTCTGGTCTCCTCAAATAGATGGTCTCTCAAGACAGGTTTTACTGTATATTCAACTATATTTACCAAGTAAAATTGCAATGTTGCACCATATTAAAGTTTTTCCAAGTTTCAATTTAAGATAGTAATAATCTGTATTATTATGAGAACTCATTTTCTGAGATATTAAAAATCTTTTAACACACTGTTTTGTTATTCAAGAATTAAAGTTGCAAAATGAAATGCCAAACAACATCAATTTACCTTTTGTATCAAGGTAGGATTGTGTGCTAGGAACCTGAGCTATTGGCTGTTCTGTGGGAGAATAGCCTACAAGAAAAGCCATTAATGAAATATTATTTACTGAAATACAAATGAACTATGAAACATAAATAAAGGGAGACAACTTTAATTTTTTTTTTAATTTATATAATTAAGCCTTAAATTTGTATTATGAATTGTACCAATGATGTTAACTGCTTGGTCTTCTAGAGTCTGTAATAATAAATTGTTTCTTTTCAACATGTTTCCGGAATTTAAAGTTTAGAAAATAATTAATTTTCATGTATCTTATTACAGTCAGAAGTAGATCAAAGTCTAAATATAATTTGATTCACTTGTCTGTCTCTATTAAATCTACATCATAAATACTGGTAATGGCATACAATTTATTTCTTCCCAGGATTTAAAATTTGTAAAATAGTTAATTTAAATATATTTAACATTAAACAAGTAACTCTGAAAATGATCAAATAAAAAAATTGTATCAATGGAATAGTTTTCTACCTTGACTGGATGGGAATAAACACTCTCCAAAAAGCTGCATGCAGACAGGTTCACTGTAAGTTGATGGTACATTACTCACTGATGCTTTATCCTCTGCACAATCTGAAAAAAAATCAATTAAAATCCAACAATTAAAAGGCAGCTATACAAATACTGTGTATTTAACAGAGACTGACATGTATCAGGTATGCCGTTTGCATTTGAAAACAATGTTGGCATACCTATATGTTACTTTCATCCACTATGGATGAAATTCTTTTGGATATTGTAGTTGTAGAGATAGCATATGATCCAAGCACACACTAACCAAAATGACTCCTCCCTTGTGTTCCAAAGATCAGCTGGAAATTATCCATAAAGTACACTTTCTTTTGCAGTTAGAAAAATTAGTTAAACAAATTTTGCCAGACTAAACAATACCACCTTCTGAAATGCAATGAATAAGTACAAAACATAAAAAATGGAGCTGATTTTTTTGGGCAACAATTTATTTTTAAAGTGCAGACATTGAAAATGACCAAGTGCAGCAAGCAGGTTTTTGATAGGTACACATCTTCTGAAAGTGAAGTTAACTGACAACTTGGCAAGCTACAAAGTCTATCACCACTGAAACATTAAATGAAAGGAATCTGAAATACTAGCATAAATAATGAAATAATAGATCAACATACTAATTCCTCTCTGCAAAATATCAAGGTGCTCCCATAATATGTCTCCCATGAATGGCGGTGCTAGCTTCAAGAAGGTGTCCTTTTCCATCTTACACAGTTCTCTCCCTGACAGCTTAAAGTTGGACTGATTTACACCAAAGAGAGAAAATTCACGGATCGCCCAATTCAACCACAGGGACACATGCAATTCGGTCCAGGTGGATGGATCTGAAATATAAAATAATATTTTTTGCATAATAGTGATGTTTATATTAAGATCTATCAACTATAATTTTAAAAATTATTCTTACATATTATATAATTAATAAAATTGATTTCATATTTGGAAACAAATTGTACCTATGAATGTTGTAAAACATAAGCAAAAAATATTTTTACAAAATTGTAATATGTTTGCATAGTGTATATACACCTGAATTTATGATACGTTTTAAGCAAACTAAAAAATCAATATAAAAAGAAATGTTATATTTAAAATATTTCATTGTTATACCATACAACTTTTGCAGGTGATTGCTAAATATCCCAGCTACAAAAATATCCCAGATACAAACCAGAAAGGTATGAAAAGATTGCAAGGATTTTTGATATTTATACAAACTAAAATGAAGTGATACTGATTGAAATGCAAATGTAAGATAGGACAGATTTTTTTAAAAAATTTTGTCCACTGGGTATTTCTCATTTATTTCGATCACAAAATAGACAAAAGCACCGTCCATAGACAGTATCGATATCAAATCAAGCAAAGGGAGTAAATTACAACATCTATTACTACTGTTCAGATTTTATCAGGGATACACCTATGCAATGGCTCACCAAGTCAGTTTCTTTTAATTAAATGCATCCCTTAGGAAAAATATAAAATATCAATCTAGTTCAGAAAATAATTTCTTTGACCTTTTAGCTGCCCCTAATAAGAGAAATTACTTTCTCAATTGGTTTACTTGCCATGCAAGTGCTAATGAGGGGCTCCCATGGGGGAAAGATGATAAGCACCATCAAGAGTCTTAATTGATGTTGTATTGGGGGTTCACAAAGGGAAACAAAAAGTCACAGAATACCTCTTTACACTCATTTAAGAGCAATTAATATTATTTCAATATGGCAGGGCTATAATTATTCCTTCAATAACCCTTTCTGTCACCAATCTCAGACAAAACACTAGGCTAGGAAAAAATAGTTGCTTCTGCTAATTGTAATAGTATCTGTGTAAATTAGTTGAGGTAATGGCGCAGATACTACTCCAGTAAAGTTCCAATAGGCATTGGATAATATCATCAGATTGAAAATGTCACTGGATGATCGCCATTACAAAATTAATCAGTTCATTAATCCTCATTTACAAAATTAGGTTTTTAACCCAAGGGAAAAGACAAATAAAAGTGTGGGAACCAGATTTGTGAATTTATCCCCAAATCAGTACTAATGCCTGCGGTTGCGAAAGTTAAACTCCATTAACAGCTGTTTTTATCAAAATAATATCTATGTCTGTCAGAGAAATAAAGATTGGGTATAATAACAGAAACAATTGCTTGTTTACTGAACATATTCACTGCTTAACATAATATTCTGTCAGATCTGGATCTGTGCAGTTTGTCAGAAGTTATCAGTAGAATAAAAAATAAACACCCAGAATTGTAGATAGATTATTTCAGGGTCGATCAGGATCATTGTAATTTGACACGTTATATTTGGTACTTTTTACTAAATTACAAAACTGTGTTACTCTTAATTATTTTTCCTTTTCCTGGGATTTGCCATAGCAGCCAACTCCAGCATATCACATATTAGAATCATAAACCTGCACCTTTTCAGCTGCTTGTTTAACATAGTGATCAGGGGGCCCCAAGTGGCCGAGTGGTCTAAAGTGCTCTCCGTTATGGATCACTGCCATCTCACCTCTGTCTACGTGGGTTAGAGTCACGTATTCGGCCAATGTGGGTATGTGAAAAAGCATGCCAGTAGCTTCTCATGGGTCGGTGGTTCTTTCCGGAGTTTTCTCGGGTTCTTACTCTACCATTAATATTGGCCGCCATGTATAGCCTATCTTGTGCTGAAAAATGGCGTTAAGACCTACTACAACAACATAGTGACCAGTCCACCAATATGGCTCTTACAAATATTTTGTTCTTGGAATTTAAAGGAATGTATAGATTTCGCAGCAAAATACTCATACAATTAATTTTACATGCATTCTCTCTTTTAGCAGACATGTCTATATAATGAACACCTGTGATAGTAGGACATTTCAAAAGGAACATGTTCATATGTTTTAATATTAGTCTTGTAATGACAGCTATCTGAAAGTGACTTGGAGGTAGATGGAGTGATACCTAAATACCTAACATTTTTGCCAGATAAACATCAAGCAAGATAAAAAAAAATAATGAAAAAATGAAAAAAAAGTTCTCATTTCATGATGTCTCAAATATCAATCAAAAGCTTAATGCAATTCCAGAACATTTGAAAGCAAACAAATTTAAGAAATTTAAGTTACAACAACTTTAAGCTATTACGTGTTACTGATGACACATCGTCAATTTGTTGTAACATCAGTACATGTATTTGGTTGCTCTTCAGATAAAAAATGTTTGCAATTCTGTTCAAAATGGCCTTAAGCAAAGGTCTTTTCATCACTGTTAAAAAAACAGGGGATATAAACATGTATAAATTCATATTTTTAACAGTTTAAAATTTTACTTGTAATATAACAGAAAACTATCCCTTAATTGTCATTTAACAACAGGTTTTATGTATTAAACAAAGGAATAGGGAATACTGTAAGACCGTAGCAAGCCCTCTTCTATAGAAAGCCATCACAGTTTGCCAATACTGGATAACTGCTATTGCAAAGTAACCTTTTACATTACAGACTGTAATTTTATACTTGTTTTTTTTAGCTTGAACTCTATTACTCCTAAATCTTCAAACGAAACATGGGAGTGGGTACATCTATGTGTACTTGACTGCATGCATGCAGAAGTGCGTGGGCGATGCTGCACAAATCCACCTATACTCTTTCCCAAATGATTAAAGATTTTGGATGATGCTGCGGTATTATCCATTTGTGCAAAAGTTGTTAGAATTTTGAGCAGCTTCATAGGGCTTGGGTTGGGGGGTTGGTGGAGGAGGTAGAGAGTGCAAAGTGAGGTCAACATGAATCAATGTATCCAAAATGTTATGGGCTCATCAAGACCACACCATTACAGAAAATTGTAAAAAAAAATCTACAAAATTTGTGTCTTTACTTTAGCAAGGATTCTCTCTGCTAGTTGTAACTTTAAAAAGTTATGATGGTAAGGTATTGCTCATCTGAGTTATTTGTGCTGAATTTGTTGGGTTTTTAAAACAAAATTTAATACCAACCTTTTGGAATGCCCAGTCTTTGCTGTTCCTTCTCAAAAGTCTTAAAACTTTCAAGAAGTGCCTGGGACATTTTCTGATTTGTCCCTGGGGTGAGGGGAGGAACTTGTGTGGAGGTGGGAACATCTGAAAAATAAAACATTAATGATGTTAAAAAAATTCTGTGGTGAAATTATATTGATTTCACATTATTAAAATTAAAAATGTTACCCATACAGAATGCATTTTCATGAAAAACTTATTAAATTATCACATGGCGAATACCAAATATATAACACTTGTATTTTAGGAGATAATGACAGAAGTGAATTCTGAAAGTACAAAGTTAGCAGACCGCTTCGGTGGCCTAGTGGTTAGAGCGTCCGCCTCGGAAGCAGGAGGTCGTCGGTTCGATCCCCGGCCGAGTCATACCAAAGACTTACAAAAATGGTACTAACAGCTGCCTCGCTTGACGCTCAGCATTAAGAGGTTAGTGTTAGGACTGGTCGGCCTGGTGTCAGGATAATGTGACTGGGTGAGACATCATGCTTCATGTCTGCGGCATGATGTCTCAGTGCTAGACATCACTATAAACTGCCTCAATGCAGACATCGTAGCAATATGACTGAAAAATTGTTAAAGCTACGTTAAAAATCCTAATCAAACAAACAAACAAACAAACAAAGTTAGCACAAAAATACATTAATGTATAATTTAATCATTTATTCCATTAGTTCAGTAAATCAAGTTTTTTTAGGACAGTAGATTTTCGCTGTAAAACTGGTGTACAAGCATCAAGTCAAAATCAAATTGCAGAAAAAGACAGCATATCCATCTAGCAGCACCATGTAATTTGGTCACAAAATTTTCCAGGATTCCCACACAAGGTCCAGCCCATATTTATATACATCCAGCTTATCAATGTGTGAAATAGAATTCTTTTACTCTAAGGCCTACCTAGGTTGATTGGATCCCCAAGTGACAATGATAAGTAAGGCTGAATGTACACCAGGTAACAACAATAAAGAATAATAGATTAATAGATTAATAGATTATTCTCTAACAGAAGTCAGTATTTAGGAGATTAAGTCAGCTGAGAAATTACCCACTGGGTATTTCTAGCAAGCACAGTGACATCTTCAGTGAAAATGTGTAAACATTTATCCAGGTACAACAGGCAAGTAAATATAGAGGGTAGAATCAGATCATAACAATTTAATAGTTTAACAAAGGAAAAATATCTACTTAAGGAGTACACCTGTGTATAAACAAAATTTGTTATGCTAATAACTTAATGCACTATAGTTAATTGTGTATGAATTACTCCAGTTGTTGTATTAATGATTTATCTCGTTCAATATCGAAATATTTCAATTAGTTTAAAAGCCACAGGTGTTTATGAATAATTTTGTGAACTAGTTCTTCAGTTGTAAAAAATTGGCAATATTAACTTAGATTCAAGCCATACCCAGAAATACATTTTACTTTCATACGATGTATTTTTTCATTTAATTATCTATTTAGTTGAGCATCTGTCATATTTCAATGCGCGTCAAATAATAAGGTTAAAATTGTAAAGCAAAATTTGGGACACACCACAGCACAAACTCATCTAAATTCAAAGACCTGAAATAAGTGAACACATGTGTGTATGTGTGTATATATATATATATATATATATATATATATATATATATATATATATATATATATATATAGAGAGAGAGAGAGAGAGAGTTGCCTTAAGTTCTCTTCGTTAACATAACCTCAGAAAATTGTAAAATGAAGTTTGAAAAAAATAGGAAGTGTTACAATGAACGGCCTGATAAAGAGGAAGTGCTGCACTATAACAATGCATATTTTTTTGTACAAGACATTGTACATAAATACAAGAACATGTAAATGTAAATACATGTATTTCTAAGTAATTGGAAAATTGTGTAGACATCCTAGCCACAAAGTAAGAGTACATACAGGTGGTAATCTCACTTATAATTATGTCAACAGATTAGCCCAAAATCAAACCTTTATATCTGAACATCCGTGTTGGACTACTTACTTGAAAAGTCTTTGTTAAATGAAAATTGAGGATAGTAACATGGAGGACTAGCTTGATGGATTGATTATAAGGATTGGCAAGAATAAGGATTATGATAAATATGTCATCCAAGTGACCATATAAGACTCCCTTACAAGTGAAGTTATCTGCATACTGCACAGACCTAGAGATGCTGTTACATAATGCACTGGCAGATCAGGGTCTGTGCTCTTTAAAAAAAAAGGAGTAATCAGTAGAACACACAATATAGACCCTAATCTGCAGGGCCATTATCTTATGACAGATGAGGATTGGTGTTGTCACAGTTTAACTCCAGGTAAAGGCAGTATATGTACAGTCGGCTCCAGATATGTGCATATCGTACAACTGCATATTCCACCTTGTTGCATAGCTTTGTGCCCAGGCCATGCATATAAGCCGAGCAGACTGTACTGTATACTAACTGACCTGAACCTTGGTCAGACTATACACCTGTGGTACCAATGTGAAGAAATGTACATGCATGTGGAACTTGGAAAAAGTCAGAGCAGTGTTTGACTTCACCTTTCAATAGCTGCTTTTTGATGACATTTTAAAACTGAAGTACTTGACAAAGAGAGACACTTAAATCCACTCTGAACTTTCCTCCCAAACTTCCATGAAACCAAAGAGGACAAAAACTTCTGACAAGTTTAGTTATAAATACATACAAAAAATATTTAATACTAACTTGATTATCTTATTTAATACTAACTTGATTATCTTCAACATTTTACATCCCACTTTGAATCTATTGTGTGGGATTGGATTAAGATAGTTTATAGTGATGTCTAGCACTGGGCATCATGCAGCAGACATCTAGCAAGATGTCCCACCAAGTCACATTATCTTGACACAGGGCTGACCAGTCCCAACACTAACCTCTTAACACATTAACCCCTTGCACTGCATTTATGGGGCAGGGGGTAGTAGCCCACTTCCAAGGTCTGTAGTGTAAAGGTCATGCATGATACACTAAAGCAGGTGGTATTATAGAAAGGTAGACAGATTTGGCTCTACAATGACACCAAATAATCTGGACCTTTCAGTTGTACTACAAAACAAAAAAAGAGGAAAAAACCTAATTTTTTGGAACCAGTTTTTTTTCATCCAAAATTCGCCCATGGCAGGAATCTGATATTGTGTCCAGATGTTAGACTTTATGGTCTCTGATCTTAGGCAGACCAGTCTGAAATGCATACAAACAGGTTAACCTGTGCAAAAAGTAGGATAAGGTGGACATTTTGAATAAAGAGTCTTATCCATACAAAATGTATGGGTCCATTAAGGGTCTTTTTACAGACTAGTATGTTGTTCTATATAAAAAAAATTACCTTCTGCTCATGCTCGCAAACTAACCAATGAAAAACACTTTTGTTAGCACAACTAGGCATCAGACTAATGTAAGATTGCTTTGAAGTCGATACATTAGGATACATTCAGAAATTGTCCCCAAAATGCATTTCCTATTTGCATTTCATGTGAAAACAGCAAAAGTCTCCAGAAGTTAATGTGTTAATGCGAAGTGTAAAGTGAGGCAGCTGTTAGCACCATTTTTTTAAGTCTTTGGTATGATTCTGCCAGGGATTGAACCCATGACCTCCTGCATCTGAGGCGGATGCTCTAAGCACTATGTCATTAGAGCAGTCTTGATTCTTTTGGAGATTGGAGATTTGGAGCAATATGTCCAGATTTGGAGATTTTAGTAAGATTGGTACACATCTGAAGAATATATATATTTTTATTTTATGTTTAGCATGATACCTTACAGCAGGAATAAAAATGCACACTGACAAGGTAACACTTTACCGGAGACAATACTGATATCCCCATAAACTGATAGCTTTTTACCGGAGACAATAGTGATATCCCCATAAACTGATAGCTTTTTACCGGAGACAATACTGATATCCCCATAAACTGATAGCTGAGAAATGAATAAGAAGTTACATCCATATAATATGGTGTACTGAAAATAAAAAATACAGCAGAAAAACTGAAAAGAGCCTGATTTAAGGTAGTTGGAAAATCACTGTATGTACTTACTCATTAGACAAGTACAACTGCAAACTGCACACACCCACATCTGCTACTGCATACTGTATTCACAGATCTGGGTCTGTGCAGTTTGTTAAAAGTAACCAGTAGAAAGACAACACAGACTCTGATATGAAGGCATATTTTGTTATTGCAGATCAGGATCTTTCTTTGCAGTGGGACTCCATTTATAAATGAGTATATACAGGTACATCAAAATGTTGCAGGTAATGACATATTTTCAAATTCCTATAGTCTATAATTTGGCATCTAAGTGCCATTAATATTGATCAATCATTTATAAACAAAACTCTAGATAAAAGTCCTTGAGGGATGTCAAATAAATAACTGTCAACCAAAAATGTTTCGACTTCTGTGAAACTACAAATTTACAATTGTAATTTTTTAAATACAAATTTCAATTTATTTCTAAAGCAATGATCAAGTAATATTTACATGGACCAATACATGTTTTATTCAGTTTAGAAAATAAAGCGTCTTTCCTTATATTGTATACAGTTACAACATTTGTGTCGATTACACACTTTGTAAGTGCATTGTAACAAACCTCAGTGCATACATGATACATAAAGTTCTTTATTTCTGACATTGTAAAAGGCAAATTCATGGTTGCCCCAGGGAGGCACAGTCAGAGTGATGTAAACAAAACCATTAAAACAAATGATCTTAGCATTTATCTGTAATCAAGATACAAACTGATTGTCTTACTTATAAGAAAAAATACATAACACTATATTCATTCACTTATAGATCAGGTTGAACTCCATAACAGCACAGGCCCTGATGCGCATGATGCATCACAGATCTGGGGTTGGTGTTTGTACTCTCAACAAAACAACAAAGACCCAAATGGACCAGCACAATTATACAAAGCAGATATGGGTCTATGTAATTTGCAATTGGATCGGATTTGTACAAAAGTATGAAAAGTAATCTAATAAGTAGTAAACCACTTCTGTACAAAACATAACCATCATGTACATTTTTCCCTGATAGAGAACATACATATATAACCTGTAATATACAGGCAATGTGCATAGTACATATAATGTATAGTACATGCAATCTGTATAGTACAGGTAATGTATATATGATATGTAGTAATCATTACCTGTACACTTCATTGATAATAAAAACTTTTTTTTATTTTACCTAAAAAAATCCACATTTTTTTATAAAAAATTTTTTTTTACTTTTTTGCGTTTGCGAAAAGTTGGACAATATAAATTATATGAAGGAAACCACAGAGTGGTCAGATTAGTCAGATGGTAATAACGACATTGAGTGGGAAAAAAATCAATGTTATCTGGACTATGGTTTAAAACTTTTAATATTTTTTCATATTTGTATCACTGAAACTTTAAAACTGGTATGTAGTGTGTAAATAAGTAAAATATTGATTTGTATTGCCCAAAAACTACTGGAACGTTTTTTTTATTTAATGAGAAAAAAATGCATTTTTTTTAACGTTTTTAATTTTAATTTTAATGTTTTTAACATCTATGCATTGCTTATAATATACAGTCTAACTGCTATTCAGATTACTTTACTATTCAGATTACTTTACTATTCAGATCACCTATTCCTCAACCTCATTGTTCTCAATGCATGCTCGGAAGACTTGGTTATGTATTGTTCATTTATTTTGCCTCAGGGGGCCCAAAATATTTTGCAAAAAAGCCCATCAATCATCTTCTCGTTTGCAGAGAAAAAGAAATCCTTCTATTCATTAGTTTAAAAAAGTCAATTATATTAAGATAAAAGAAAACAAAATATTGTTAATAAGAAAATCACAGGTACACCAACAGCCACTCTCATCCCTGAAATGTTCAGTCTTATCTTCCCAATACCAAATCTATAATGCACTTCACAATGTTAAAACTCTGCCTATTTAAAATGTTTTCCATCAAACTTTTTTTAAAAGATTCAATATGTGAACAGTTCATTTAACTACTATTTATGTGCATATGGCAAGTTCATTTAAACTCAGTATGTCCAAAAATAGTAAAACAATTTGTATACATAATTTAATTAGACGTTTACCAATAAAACATCAAATACTGACTGAAAACGTGTATTTTGTGACAATAAAAAGAACATATCCATGTTACAAGGTTGTTGCTACTGTATTATACAATCAGAATGATTCATCTTGTCTTGTGTCTATAAATGCAGTTATTTCTGGTAAACATGAAGCCAGTCCATACAACATGTCTGACATCAGAAACATCAAAGGTATTGAGCCTGTTTTGTCCATGTTTCTAGGAAGTACATGGCTTTTTATGATTTAATTACAAATTTAGAACCCTCAAACATCATCCCTTTGGACTCACCCAGTAAACGACCTAACCCTAGGGCAAAATATAGTGAATATTTTAGCTGGTTAATCATATCTTGTAAAATGTATGCCTACATAATTAGTTAACATATGAACATCATAGCCAAATACTGACAGTTGCCCAATGCATTCTAGTAAATTCACAATTTGCATCAAAATACAATTCTTATATTGTCATTAGTGATGGGAATCAGTCAGAAATTCATAATTGATAATCTGTTTCCCTTAACCAACTAATCATTGATTATAATCGGTTACTAAGAGCAAATTTTAATTTTTGTTAAACAGTTATATATTTGATCAAGAAAGAGTTCAATATGTTTATAAATGTACAGGAGTAATCTCTTTTAATGACGTGTACTTTAACCTGACAATAATATTACACTGTTTGCTAACGTTTGTTCTACAACTTTGTTAAATGAACACAACTTGTTATGGCTGATCAGTGATATGTAACTGAAATACTGCTACAATCACCTGAAATTCTTTCATTCACATGTGATGTGTCTATAATATAAAGTATAGAAGGACATGTTTTTCTTGTTTGTCATTGTTTATAAATACTACAAAAGATGTTGCAATTTAACTGAAACAAATCATCAAAATGTGTTTAAATTTATGAACTCGACAATTTAATAACATGACCATGTAAAAATTACTATATGTTCTTAATTATGAATCATAAAGTTTCATATTTGTAGTTGTGAAGGGAATTAATAAATTTCAGGTCAACTTTAGTGGTTGGGAGTTTTACTAATCTTTGTGCTTTGCATACACCTAAAAAGTAATCTCCCTTAACACACAATCGATTATGGAGTTCACAATCGATTATCTTCTTGGTTTGCTCAACCAACTGATGATCGATTATAATCGATAATCGGAACAACACTAATTGTCATGAGAGCAATTAACACAAATTTGGCAAGACAAATGTAATTTTCAAATTACGTTCTTAACAAAATGGATTAGCTGCAAAAATATTTCCATGCAATGTGGTATTACCTACATCTGATGCTATTTGACTGGCGTAATTTTAATACAAAAATTAGAATCAATATCAGTTCAAGTGCTTATACTGCACTCACTTGATTGCATCCATGTGCACCATTCTTAAGCATCAGCTGCAGTTTGTATGACCCATTGAAGACACCAAAATATTTTTTTTATTCTGCACTTCTGGCAGTAAATTTAACATAGGCTCTACATTCTGAAATATTAAATTCCAATCTACCATGCTAAATATCCTAAATGACCATTGAAAAACAATTTTGAATAATTTTGTATTTGTAACATATACTGCTGCACTTGAAGCAACTCTGTATGCCCAATGAAATGGTCAGATGACCTCTATTGTACACAAACTCTTTGCAGACAGGATAAATTTTTAAATGTTGCTAGGCAACCTAACATTAAGCAAATCAATGTGTATAAAAACTGCACAAATTTAAAGGTAAAATAAGAAACAAGAAATATGTTCATGAAACACAAATGACACAAGACACTGACTGAAATTGACAAATGCAAATTTGACCAGGTGTGACCGATACAAGGGTAACATAACACTCGGACCCTGCCACTGTCATGGTGGGATATAAAGATTAAGTTAAAAAAATAAATAAATAAATAAATAAACAAATAAATGTATAACTCCCTCTGCATAAAACTTTTCATCCCAAGCAAGAAGAAAACTGCAGCCTTGAAGGATGTAGCAATGCTGATACTTTGTGGGTTTTTATAATGTACAGCAGGAACAAATTTCTATTACAGTGGCAAGGCAGATTACATATTGTACAGTATGGAACTGTGCCAGTAACTAAAGTTCAAAGGATGAACTTGATTGGTGTATCACAGCTTTATCCCATCTCTCCCTCCCATTGGATTAGCATGGGTTCATTCATGATTTGGTACCACACATACCGTTTTATCAGTACCACAAAATTGATCCACTAATGCCTTCAGAAATGTACAGCATCATAAGATTTATACCAATGGTAGGTTGCAATATGAAAATGCCAGCAGAGGCCATTATATGTAGTATATGTACTCATAAATGAAACTTTTTCATGCTTTTAAAATCACTTCATAATTATAAGGTATTAAAACTTGCAAAATGTAACCCCATATTGCCAAAAAAGGGATCAGACTTTCAATGTTCACTTTCGTGTCTCGGGACTAGGGCATGTTATTTCTATTTTGGCATTTAGGCACTCCCGAAAACAATAATGCATAATATGGCAATATTTTGGCAAGTTGATGAAAAACCTGGTATAGAATACAGGGATAAAGGTCAATAAAGTCTTTCATTAACTCAAACATAACCAAGAGCTCTCCCCAAAAAAATTATTTACTTTTCAACAATTGTTTCATCAGGAATATTTGTAGTCAATCCCGTAAACCATACCGAACGCAACTCCTTGACTCTAACTATTGCTAAATGTGGCATTTTATATAAGTTTTGAATTAATTTCATTTCAGTTACTGATTCATAAATGTGCTTAAAATTGGACAGCACCATTTTTTTCTATGCAAATGGTGCAGTTAGGAATGTGGATAGCAGCTACAAAAAGACATTGTCCTACTAAAATGATTGTGTATCAGTTAGAGGGAATAGTGTTTGACGCCAGTAAAGAAAAAACCATTTCAAATATTTAGGTTATGTTTTAATGACCTCTATGGAAAATTGCTCCATGACTCCTACACAGTGGGAAGGAGTACACCCTTCAAACAAATTACAGTCGATGACCCAAAGTGTTTAAAGGAAAAGAAATATGGCAATGCTGACCAGTCACCAACACTGATTTGGAAAGGACTGGAAGCAATCAGGTCATGCAAGCAATTCTAGTTTGATTATTTACTCAATTCTATGATGAAATTTGTTTTATCAGTATAACAGAACTGCTAATTTCAATTCACACAAATTTTGTAATTTTATTTCTAAGAAATTGCATATCAAATGTCATGTTCCGTTTTATTCTATTTATGTAACCGATTCTGCTATTCTGTTTCATATCTTTGCTCAGATCTGTTATTCCATCCTTCCATCCATTAATTTCATTTTTTTTTTTATTGTTTGCTTGATGCTGGGGGGTGGGGGTGTTAATACTAATACTATGGTCGATCATCTCAAATCACCATAACATGTGGAGGGAAAGATAGCATATCATATTGCCTCTCACTTTATTGGGTACATATGCAAGAAGACATTACTTTGGGATAGACCAATTAAAAGACCAATTAAAAGCTGCATGGTTCAATGAATCTGCATTTCTGTAAGTTAGAAGTCATAGTTATTTTAGTTTATGAAGGATTGAGTTTTCTTTTCTATGCCTTGTTTTTAAAAAAAAAAATTATGAGGAATGCTTTTTTCTAACTGAAAGGTCTAATCCCTAACTTGATTGCAGAAGGGAACTAGTTCCTTTTAACGGACCATTATAGATGTTACCCCATACTGCTTACCTTAGTCACCTTGCCATTTCACACTTATTGCAGTTTGTAATGTACACCACATCTACATACAATACCTTTGTTTTCAAAAAGATTTTGTGATGCCAACACATGCTTACCCTAATGTTATCAACTATTTCTGGTTACAATCGCAAAAATGATAAAACTTTATCCAGGACACAAAAAGACAATGAGATAAATGGGATTAAAAGATTGAAGAGTACTAATTCTATTCAAATGTCTATTCACTGCAAGACAGAAAATTATTGAATCTATTTCATATGTTTAATGCCCCATTCTTTTCTTTAAACTTTTTTGAACTTCTCATGCCCTAAAAGAATACCTGAATTCACACTAGCCCTTTTCATAAACCCAATATTTCATCTCCCTCCCCTACCTATATATACAAATTTTCTCTCAATGTTTTTAGCAGTCTGCTCTCCATGTATATATAGTCTGGCCTATGCATGTACTTTAGAGGCCATCCATCCATTCAATGGTGGGGGTGGGGTTTGTACTTTGGATTGAAATAAAATAAACCCCAAACAATTCTGGCCATTAAATATCCTGTAAAATATATTCTTGCTCTGATTTCAAGAACATAAAACTAATTATATCCATTAATATAGTTGACAAAATTATTAAACTCTCTTGAAGTGAAGGGGGAAAGTATCCTAGTTCTGTAAAGAAAATCCCAGACCCTTCCCCTTTCTGAACAATAAATTGTTGTTCCCTTAATGGCCTTGGAGCAAGGTGGTCCAGTTTAGGGGAATAAATAGCCAACAGATGGTGAAACATTACTCCTCTACAAATTGGCAAATGTGGGAGAATGCACTCAAGCACCTGCTCAAAAAAAGCAAAGACCAGGGAAAATCATTTGATATTACTTGATCAAAGAGAAAAGGCAGAGTTTTATTATTTGAACATAATGCTAATTTAAGATGAATGACTGGAAAATCCTCCTTTTATATCCTTGTCTTGTCTATAAACATTAAAGTGCCTGGATATATATATACATACACACATATGCACACACCAATAGGGACAATGAGAATAACATTTCAAAGTATATGTGGCAATCTGACAAAATACATGTAGCAATCTGATAGACTGACAAAGTACATGTGGTAGTTGGAAAAGGTACATGTTAGTCTTTAATGGCAGTTGTTTTTTTTTTTTGCATGCATCAGCCATTGCCACAAACCATGAAGTTAAAAACCTTATGAAAATCATTTGTGAAGACAGCAACTATGTCTCATTACTACCAAGATCAACCCATATCATGTCTCATTACTACCAAAATCAACCCATACCATGTCTCATTACTACCAAGATCAACCCATACCATGTCTCATTACTACCAAGATCAACCCATAACATATGCTACCCTCACTAACATCAATCAATACCTATACCAATAAGATCAACCCACCCCTATTTTTACCAAATTTTGGTAACATTTCATATCAGAATGTATCACCCCCTCAAAGGAAAATCTACATGTATTAATTAATACAGTCTTGTAAACCACAACATGTTTCTTTTTTTACAATGAACAAAGAAAAAGTATTAGCCAAAATAAATGATATAATACTAGTCATATCTAACTGCCAGCTGCATTCATATGTGCCTGCAGATCTGAATCTATGCAGTTTGGATTAATCAGAAGAAAAAGCCCAGCACCAACTATGATCTACCAGCCCAACAGCAGATCCATGTCAGTGTTGTTTGTATTTGGACTAAATTTGTTGGGGTCTTTTTTTTTTGTTTTATAAATTACATATGGTAGCTATATGTATCTTGCAAAATTAAATACTGCTTATTCTGGTTACCACTAGTGATCTGTACAGACCATATATATTCATTTATAAATCAAAATGCAAACACCAAAGATCATGATTTACCATGTTCCTGCTGATTAGGGTCTGTGTTGTTTGTTTACTAATTACTCCTAACAAACTGCATGGACCCAAATCTACTGGTGCATTATGCGATGGTATCTGAAAATGTGCAGTTTGAATTGACTTACAAATGAATATATATGGTACTACTGTAGATCCCTGGCCAGTTCTTTTTTTTAAAAAAAAAATACATGGTGGGCTCCCTGACCATATCACTGTACAAATAATGTACATGTTTGACAAGTTTTTTTTTATTATACAGGTAGTTATTACATCACCTAAAAACAAAAGAAAGCTAATTCAACTTTTGAAGACTTGGCTGAAATCAAATCCCCATTATCAAAACATATACATCATCACTATCTTCTTCAAATCATGGGCGCTCTAAAAGTTGGACAACATCTATTATGTGCCAAGAATGTTTTTGTCTCTATTTAGTTTATAGTTTCAGCAGAGTATTTATTTCCACCAAAGTAAACTGTTTACTGGCAAGTGTCTAAGTATAATCAGTCTTTATCCTTTTTACATCTAGAAAACTGTATGATTAAAACAAAGCAAATAAAATTCCTAAAGCAATTTTTTGCTCTTACAAAATTCTATCATGCACATGTAACTTCTTTTACCATGTGATGAACAAAACAAGATGATAAAAAAAATGGGGAACCATTTTAATCCATGTGTTTACCAACTGTACATTTTCCAGGAAAATTGACAGAAATGATTTATGACAGGTGATTTTCTTGCCATGCATGATGGCCCAACTAACAGTAAAGGTAATTGGAAAATGACAGTAATCACCTTCCAGGCTGTGAGACTGCTATAATGCTCATTCAACACAAGGATAGCTCTAGAACAGGTAATTTTCGTTAATAGCATTGTTAACTGAGGCTATTAACTCCAATTTTGACTCATTCATAACAATAGATGCTAATTCACTGTAGCCAGTGTGTCATTTTGTTCATTAAACACCCTGGACTATTTATTTGGCTTTTGATTTGGTGATGTTTAAGGGAAAATATGAAAAAGTTCTTAACAGTATTATTAATCATATAAAAACACACAGAACGCTAATAAACTCAATCACAAAATTTTCAAATTTCTAAACTATATGCCATGTTAAACTTCTTCATGACTCGTATAGTCAATTTTTGTTTTTTAAACTTGCAATTATTAAATTTATGCATATGTATTCTCCAATGAATTTAGGTCACGTTTTCCTTATACTGTTGGATCTAGTTCATGCACCAAGCTCTTCCTTATTTTTTAGGTCATAAATTCATTCTTTTGCCAAAATGTACATGGTTCTTAGAAAACTGCATTCATTCATAATAAAGTCATCAGATTGTAGACTTGACTGTCTTCCCAAATCTCCCATGCTGCACCACCTGAACACCGACTTTGAAAAATTACTTTCCGCACTGATATTGCAAGTCTGCTAGTGGCTGCTTATCACATTTCAGAAGTTAAGTTATCCTGCTGTAAATAAATTAATTTGACAGCTTCTATTGACCCAAATAATCAAATTTATCTACTAACTGCCCCATCCATCATTTCTACTGCTTGCATTAAATAGCAACTACACTTTATTAAAGCCTTTTATCACTATTCTTATCACTATAGAGAAGCCATCAATGTATGGCAGTGTCCAAGACAGAAGCACTGACACCTTGTGGTAATTATCACTAATGAAGCTCTTACTATGGGGATTTTATCTTCAAAACTTTGTAGGCTTTGATTTGGAACATACCAACATTATTGTCTAGTCTTGATAAGGCTTGTCTTTGGGAAGATAAGTTTCTGAAACAGTGAAAATCAGGCTAGAAATAAGTGTGTAAACCATGCTGTGTGGAAAGCAAATGGTTTTTGCATGCATTATGGTGATTTAAGGAGTGGTGAAAACAGTGCAAAGTGAAGATGATCACCTGTGAAAACAAAACAACAACTGATTATGTGAACCTCACATTGTATCTATGGTGCATGTATAAGAACACGCTAGACTATAAATGGTGGCCAGTATTAATGGCGGAGGAAGAACCCAGGAAAACCTCCCAAAAGAACCACCGACCCATGAGAACCCAGGAAAACCTCCCAAAAGAACCATCGACCCATGAGAAGCTACTTAGTACTGGCAAGCTTTCTCACATACCATCATTGGCCGAATCTGAGGCTCGAACAAGTAAGCAGGGTATACAGACTTGTGCCTGCCATGTAAACATAAAATATGCAAGTAAAAACCTATTCAAATAAGCTTACAGACAGAACATGAAAATTAAAAACTTGTGGCCACATAAAGTACAAACTGTTACAAGCCTATTACATTTTCACATTTTCAAGTTAAACGACTTGGTTAATAACATTCTATATGCAAATGCAACAATTGATCATACAAAGGGATGCAATAGTCAAACCTGTCTTGAGAGACCATTGCAATGAAAGACCATCTGTCTTAAGAGATCAGGTTCTCTTTAATAGATGTATTGATTAGTGTTTTGACCTGTCATGAGACCACTTGTCTAGAGAGACCAATATTTTTAGGCAGGTCTACTGTAACAGCAAGTCATTGTAGACAATGCAGGTGAATCGGTGTGTGTGATTTGGATTTTTAACATAGCTTAAGCAAATTTTCTGACATGATATCTGCAGTGTGGTAGTTAAGAGTAGCGTGTAGCATTGGAGCATCATGCCGCAGACATGCAGCATATTGTTCCACCCATTAACATTATCCTGTCAACAGGCCAACCAATCCTAACACTAACCTCTTAATGCTGTCAGCGCCAACTAAGGCAGCTGTTATGTACCATTTTTATAATCTTTGATATGACTCTGCCAGGGATTGAACCCTGGACAGGTGAATAAGTGCAGCAGTCAGGACCAGCACATGTTCACTTGAAGTGGTCATCCTTGGAAAACAACCACATGACCTTGATCAGCACTGCAACACAGGTGTGCTAACAATGGAAAATAATGCAATGTAAAATTCTACAGGCAGTCAAGGGTTTATTAGTTCAGTTTCATATTTCTAACTGCACTTTTTAACACACTGTACAATATACCATGTTGATAAAATGGGAGTTAAGTTCCTTTCCCAATGTATCAAAGGCTGGTAACTGAGGCTGAAGGATGTGGGTATCAAAACCAGTCCAGGAACATCAAACAAGCCGAAGGTATCCAGCAGCTTCTGTCTATTGACCGCTATTAATTATGTTGTTTGTCCAAAGGATTGTATTTAAGTAGGAATAAATGCATCGCCTAGTATTTAATCTACATGTATATATACATGTATACAGATGTTATAGACTACTTAATATACAGTAGAACTTGACTTGAAAGACCACCCCTTTTGCCAAACAAATATGATCTCTCAAGACAGGTGGTCTCTCATAACAGGTCACGATGCTACATAATTTATAAATGTGTGCATTGAGAAGGTGGTCTCACATAGCAGTGGTCTTTCAAGACAGTTTATACTGTACATACATTTTGTCTCAACAAACACCCCACCTGTCTCTTTGATTTGATTGGCTACATTTTACTTGGATATATCCATTCAAGAAAGAAAGCAAATGTACAGAAGATCTGAGAGATGATTCAAAACAAAACCTGACCAAGCAGGAGTAATGCCACCTAGTCCTTTGTATTCTACAAAATGTACATGCAATATTCCACATGAAAAAAACAATATGTGGTGTCATGACATGTTTAGCTCCAAAACTAAAATGATTCTTTTTTTTTTCTCAAGCATTTAAAATGGACCAAAGATCTAGATAGCCAATTTATTATACTGATATTTTGTATTCACTGGTTTTGAAAATATGACGAGGCAATCATGCCTTTCTGAATGTCAAAATGTCAAAATGGTTTGATGACCTAGACTACATCATTCTGTGTTCGATTATATGGTTATTCTTGTGTACTCTCTATGTTCTTTTCTCATGTCCCATCATTTATTTTTCATACCTAACTGTTCTTTACATATTGCCTGTCCGTTTTCATCAACAATTTGAGCTCTTATCAACAGCAAGATGCACAATTTAATTTTTCATGACTGTAAAGAGTCATTCATATAATCAGTGTTAATTTCACTCCATGTATGATCCATGTGTTGCACATGTGCCCAAAGCTTAGCCTAATTAATGCATAGCAGGTAACTGCTAATTAACACCACTTGGTGATGCTTAAAAGTGTTAGGTTGTTGTCACAAATTTACTCAGCCATGTTTACTCTGAATTATGCTCCACCAATTCTAGCATGTTGATATGATTTAAGAACTTTTCATTTCCATCAGGAACTGTCTTTGCTGCTAATGGTCAATTTATTTTTAAAAAAATCATTCAACTTAATGATACACTAATTACCAGCTTAATTTAAATGACATGCTGATTTCTGTCCACTTATCCATGAAGCTGTAGTTGTCAATTAATAATTTAACATGTATTTACATTCATGCCTTAAATTAAAGCCCAAACCCATACAGCAAAGCTTTACTGCCATTTTAGCTGAACTACTTCCTTCTCACAAGGAAAAAATCAAATGGCAATGCTAAAAGCTAGTAACTTGCCATAATGAAGTCATAAATATTAAGATCCTACAGATATAAAAAAAATCAATCACAGAAGAAATATAAAGCTTAGTAATAATTAAGTAATGTAAGTAATAATTAACTAAGTAATGTAAGTAACAATTAACTAAGTAATGTAAGTAACAATTAACTATGTAATGTAAGTAACAATTAACTAAGTAATGTAAGTAACAATTAACTAAGTAATGTAAGTAACAATTAACTAAGTAATGTAAGTAACAATTAACTAAATAATGTAAGTAACAATTAACTAAGTAATGTAAGTAACAATTAACTAAATAATGTAAGTAACAATTAACTAAGTAATGTAAGTAACAATTAACTAAGTAATGTAAGTATCAATTAACTAAGTAATATAAGTAATAATTAACTAAGTAATGTAAGTAACAATTAACTAAGTAATGTTAAGTAACAATTAACTAAGTAATGTAAGTAACAATTAACTAAGTAATGTAAGCAACAATTAAGTAGTGTAAGTAACAATTACTACTGCCAAGCAGTAACCTGGTACTACAATTTCAAGACTTTACCTTTCGTACCTAGCCATGTTTTCAGCCCTGTGTTATGGTATAACACTTACTGCCCTATATTCTTCTGCTAACAAATAATTTTTTTTAAAAATTCCAAAACTCAAGTAAGATCATACAATGATTCTTGCATCCTATTGAATGCAAAAAGTCAACTACTTGCACCATTTCCTGATTTAATAATAACAAGAGCCATCCATAATGAATTATTTCAATGTGTCCATTTTAATGTTCCCTGTACTTGTTTTTGGAAGATAATTACCATATATTTTCAAGATGTTAGAGGAAAATTCTACCATGTGTTATCAAGTAATCCCCTGTACTCTGATTACCCCCCAAAGTCGCATCAAACCCCCACTGTTGTGATCATCCACTATATTCACACCAAATCTCCACTGCTCTAATTACCCCATAGTGATACCAAATCACCCCTGCTGTGATTACTGACTATAGTATACCATATCCCAACTGTAATACCAAGCATAGTCACATCAAAACCAGTCTCCTGTTAGTACCCCCCCCCCATAGTCACATCAAATCCCCTACTGCTGTGACTATGCCCTGTAGTCACATCCAACCCCACAATAGTTTAAATCATCTATGACATTCCTCTTTGATAAGAATCTTTGTAGTGAACACTGGATGTCAGAGAGGAAGCTTTTATTTACGATAACTTACATAAGTATTTTGGTCAAGATCAACATACCAAAATGACTACTCCATTCAGGGGAATAATAAAAACAAGATTGTACAACAGCCACTATGTCAGCCATACTAGCTATACGAGTGACACCATTTTCATTTAAGACCAAGGAAATACCATGTGTATTGGTAAAACCAAATGTTACTATAGCCAGCAATTTGGGAGGACATTTTTTTTTTCAAGTAACTATTCTAGTCATACTGAGGCTTAGTTTAGTACAAAGCGGACAACAAAAACTCTTCTTATGAAAAACCCAACGTCAAAGATAGGGCATAACCGACTTTTGATCCGGAAATCGGATTACACCGGATAGTATGAACTTCCGATTAATCGGAGTCGGGCAAGGCAGGAATGACCAATTCGGATAATAAAAATAATAAAGTTGAATTTCTATAGCACCGGGTCTAACACTGCGTGTCATTCGATAGTGCGTTAATAAAGTTAAATAAGAAGTCAGAAAAGTCCAATATGGTCAACACAACCACGCTGTGAGACAATCTATTTGAACTGGCGGGTGAAAACCGGAAATGAAGCTGGATATGGTAAAGTACTAAGTAACATGCGAGACACAGCAAAACCAGATACCAGAAACCCGGAAACAGAAAATGAAATTTTTTAGACAAAAATATACGGATTTAGCATTTCCGATTAATTGAATCATATACGGAATCAGAAAATTTTCATGCCCAAAATCTGGAATCGGAAATCAGTAGAAAAATGCTAATCGGTTATGCTCTAGTCAAAGAGCGACTTTCTTTTTAATGCAACAATGAAGGCATTTATCACAAATTTCACACTTTGTCCAAAGAAAAGTTTGGAAGGAAGGAAATAATTTTTATTTTTATTTTAAAAGCTAGCTGACATAAACTGAGATAATCAAGCTTTAGGTTTACAACATTCAAATATTCGGATTAGAATTAAGACACGCCACCCCTGAATTTAGCAGATGAAGTCCCCAATTCTGTTCTCTGTGTGCTCTAAGGTGTGATCTGATACAATGAACATATTATGTTAGTGACTATAGCAGGCTAATCTAATAACATTTTGATTTAATTACTGTATATACAAACAACAGATTCTGATCAAGCAGTGCACAATGTTCCTGCAATATGGGTCTATGTTATTTGTTCAACTGATTACTCATAACAAGCTGTACAGACCCAGATCTGCTGGCACAAAATGTAATGACAGATCTAGGTCCATGGAGTTTGCATCTGGATCTTGTCTTATAACTGAGTAGATACAGTATACATTAATTTCTTTTAAAATTTTAATTTTAAAGGGTTTAAAGAGATCACCCATTTTCTATTTTGTTGGGTTTAAAGCAATATTTCAAGCAATTAGAATTTGATAACGAATCAACATGTAAACTTTTAAACTCTTAAGATTTTGACTAATCATTCATTACTGTTCAAATATTCTAGTTATGAACAAAATTTTCATACCATACTTCAAATTATTTCGTCTCGAGCATGACATTTGACTGATTCCAAGCCGAACTATCTCAGTGTAACTCAGACCATGTCCTTCTTTTCACATCCATGTTGTGTACTTATCTTCATTCATTAAAATATACTAATTTGAAAAAAGAATGCTATGGGAAGGTTAAAAACAAAATTAATTATGCTTTCTTTTAAAGTGGGCTCTTCCGCTGGGAGGTCAAATTAAAACGGAAGATCCTTAAATGAGTCAAGACCTGTTGAACAGCTTATTTTAAAGTGCCTGGGGACAGGAAACTGGGCTCTTGGTGGGAGAGAGGACACTTTATTTTTTTTTCTCATCATCAACTGTATTGATGACTGAATTAGCTGCATGGTCATTTTTCTGCCATTTCTCATGCTAGAAATTCAAGACCAAACCTTTGATCATTTTTTAATGTTTAATCGCCCATACTCAAGTGAATTTCACATGGGTGCTTGTAGGATGCACTGGTGTGAATTTCACATCTGTGCTTGCATGCCTTGTGTGCACTTGCTGTCACTGTAAAAACATGCAATATGAGGTATCTGATATCAATTTTATACATGGGTTAGCCTAAACTGGATATTTATTTGCCTTTGTGAAAATCAACTTGCCCAAGAATTTTGGAAAATGGGAATTTCAAAGGCATGCAGATTAAGACTTGATGCATTGCACTGCAAGAAGCAATGCTTTCCTAAAATTTTGCCAACCTTTTTTGTTGGTGTGGCTGGTTTTGGCAAGTCCTAACAGAACTTATTTGAATCGATGAGTTATAAGGCACTCGGATAACTAATCATAATATATTGTCCAAGTTTGGCATAAAACTTGCCTGGATAAACTAACATGAAAAAGATGACAGGACTTTGAAAAATCACTGGTCCATTTACTTTCGACAAGGTAAATAAATTATGTGAGACAAATAAAATATGTCATCTTACAACAACCTTACATAAATATATTGTCACTATTTCTACATGTTGAAATTACCAGTCATGGCTGAAGACTAGGACTTTTAAACTCGGCAGTGTGATTTGTCAGCAGGTACATCAAGCAGCGAGAAAGATCTATCCATCCTACGTTTTTAAACTCCCTTGTCATATTTTTCTTGTCACACAGCAACATTTACATGATGGAAACTGCAGAGAAAAGCTTCTTTAAGCCCTTCTGTCCCCATTTTTATCTTTCAGCCCTTTTGTCCCCATTTGTATCTAAAAGCCATTTTGTCTCCATTTATAATACTCTAAACACCTCCTGATGGAACTCTTGATGAAACACAGAGTATTTAACTGTAGTTGGTCAAACAAATAGATTTCTTACAATTATGATTAATGACCTATGCTCTTGTCTCCATTCCTATTGCTTACATTTTTTTTAAATGACAAACTTCTCAGCAAAAACTTATTTTCTTGCATTTTATGGTAGCAAGTTTTAAGTTGTATTTTTTTTGGGGGTGGGGGGGGGGGGGAATATAAAATATACTATAGGGCTCCTGTTTTTGGAATATGTACATCCTTACATCAAATATTCTCTGTTTATTCCAAATCCAAAGTATTCAAACCAATCAGACGTATCATAAGATAAATCCCATCTGGGTTGTCAAGCTTAAGACAGGTTCACTAATGGTAAGACACCTAGGTATTTTTGTACACAATTTTAAGGTGTTTAACCTTTACTATTTTCCATTCAATATTTGCAAAGTTCTCGTACATAAAAATCACAGCTGGTATTGTCTTGGGGGGTGGGTGGGGTGGGTTAATACCCTTTTTCAGCACATGATAGTAAACATATGGCAGTTAGTATATTTGTTGGTGAAGAACCACCAACCTACCCGCAAGCTTTCTCCCATATCCATACAGGTTACAACTTATGCAAAAACTGGTGAGATGTGCATGCAATATGTAAAGACTGGATAATTAAAACACTCAGACACATGGGCCCCTGTATAAATGGTTTTTTTAAAAAAAAAAGGAGTCTGTCTTTTAAGGTGTATACTGGCACATCAGCACTTTAAAGGTTAAATATAATGCCATATCAACTGAGCAAATGTCCAACTGATTCTCCAGAGGCCAACCCATTAAGTTGGGATGAGAGTTAAACATGGATACTTTCTGATCTCAAATCTAACGTTAATTGCTAATCCACCAATTTTTAAAGGAATTTTCCGACTTCAAAGACATGCTATAACAAAGAGTTGAGTAGACGTGCCTACAATTTTGGTTCTGGCAATTCATACAACCATGGACACACTTATGTTACATCCTTGGGGTAAAAATAAACATGGTAAAATCCTTGGTGTAAAAATAAACATGGTAAAAGCACCATTCATTTATTCTAGGATACGGAATCCTTTTAGCATCAATAATATCATTTTAATGCAATCATCGAGTTACACCAGTGTACAATGTAACACACATTCATAGATTTCTCACAAACTTTAGTGGGTAATAAGTTTTTTAATGTAGGTTAACAATTTTTTCAGTCATACCGCTATGATGTCTGCAGTGAGGCAGTTTATTGCAAGCTTTAGTGAATTCTGTACATTTCATAAACACACCTGAATTAATTCATTTATCAGCAATTATATAAAATATTCATTAAAATTAAGTATTGTAATTTACACAAGTGTTTGGAATTTTAAAGATATGACAAGTTACAATCTTTACATTGGCCTTCGTATGTGGACATGCTCTGAAAAGTTTAGTTTTTTTCAAGCATCAAGAAAACACACCAGAGTGAAAATACTGTTTAATTTTCCTTCTTGTTCCACACAAGACACGAAAGAAAATGTTAATATCTTTGGTAAATCGTATCTTTTAAATAATCCATACATATTTATTTTAAACATTTTTTTCCTTCATTTGTGAGTAAAATAATTCCATAAAACTTCGTAAAATTGTTTTTTCTCACTCGTTCAAGAAAAATAGATTGTTGTATTACAGCCTATATATTATAGTAAGATACCGTTGCTATCAATGACCTGTCATATAAGATGAAATACTGCCACAGAGACGTATCAAAATATTAACAAGTAACCTTACCCCCAGCTCCATGACAAGGCGAAGATACTCGATGTGGTGAGGGTACTGACAATTGTCTGCCTTGAGTATGCCATGCACTTTGGAAGTGACAACTCCTCCGTATAGGTGTCGGACTTGTCTTTAGATTTAGTGGTGCCGGCGCAATCATGTCGATCATTTCCAAAGTTTTACCAATCTTCACTAACGGAATGTATTATCCAAATTGTTGTTGCCAAACACCTAATATGAAGTTACATCTGTTCTTCAGCGGGCATAAGAACACATGTGGTCTGACACATTAACCTCGAAATATCAGAATGTCAGTTGCAAAATAAACTTCCTTATATCTTTCTTTCCAAGTCACTCATATTGTTCTCTTGCAAATACCTGTTTCCAGTGCTAAAAAATCAGAGAAACAAAATGCCAAAGTTCGTAATTAAACGACATAACAAGATTGACCGTCTGCAACAAAGTCCACCTTCAGCCGTTAGCATCAATCGGACAAGTGATGTGACTTGAACTGCATAGACCATTTAAACTCCAAGCTCTATTTGCATTTCTCACATGTGGTCGATCTGTAGTCTACAAGACAAACCCATTGGTCAGTTAGCTTATCAGCTCGTGGTCATTCTCTCCTCATCCCTTTCTTCCTTAATAGCCAAACAAACTAAAGCTAAGTACATTAACACTTTTCTGTATCCTAGGGACTCAACACGAGCGTCAGGTCCAACCTGCCTGGTCAAGACAAATATTGACTTATACAATTTGATGTCCAGGATGTATTTGTTAAGTGGTGAAGGTTTTCTTTTCTAAACGACCTAATGATTGTATACACACAATGTAAAATTTGGCTAGCTGACATATGCCTTCAGCCTAATATAAGCAGACGGCTTAATCTCTGTTAATCCTCTCTCCTCCAGTCACGGCACAGCAGAAAGATAAGAAAGTCTACTCAGCTCCACAAAGTATACATATATTCCTTCCAGAAATCTCTCTTCTCCTTTTTGGGGGGTTTTAAGAGTCATGTGCAAAGCTCTGTATGCCTTGTCAATTAGAGAACAGGGCCTATGTAAATTATCAAACTTTATCTTCACAAACAAAATCTGGCACGGACTAAGGTATTGTACAAAATCAGGTAGTGAACTAGTGGTTTGTGAATGGAGTCGCATTTACTACCCTGGGAAAACTACTTCCCTCCAATTCTGCACAGCCAGCTAACTTATGAATGAAACTCTAGCTAGGCCACGGAAGGCCATACACCACAATTACAAACAATCAGCCAATCTGAAATGAGCTCATCTACATAATATTTTCTGGCTCCACCTCACCCAGTCACCAGGTAGTTTTATGAATGAAATTTGGCACTATTTTTAGTGGTGTTATATGACCCATGTGTTTGACCCACTTACTCAGTAGAGTATGCACACAAAAAAAGTAATAGAGGTTTTTAACATTGGGAGGTTCCATTAAGGGAGTTTATTCATTTGTAAAATTAAACAGATTTCATACAGAATGAAACTGCCCTTGGTAAAGAATTACATCCAGGAAACAAAATCCAAAATCAATTTTATATGCAAGTTTTTAATGTTGGTTTAAGGATCTAACACAATTACCTCACTTAAAAAAGCGATTCTCATCACTTCACCATTTCAAAACCCAATGTCTACTTTGAAAACTCCACCTGTGAGCCTTTCATAGCTGTGGTTGTATTCATCAAGGTCGAACCAAGAAACTATCAGCAAACGTATGAATGAAAAAGTTTGAGGGGCTCTGCAAGGGCATAAAGGCGCATACTACATATAGCATCATATTGCTAGCATGTATGGAAATGTCAAAGTATTTTATTAATACTTAAAAGATCTACATCACGAGGTTGTTTTTTTTTTTTTGTTCAAAACTTTATATTTTCACTAGTAACTGTGGCTAATATTTTCAGACATGAATTGAAAAACGATTTTTGTTTAACCAAATATATCCCAATGCATGTCAATTTCCCCAATCTATCCACTGGCTTTAGATGAAAACGTGACCAATAGTAATAATAAATCTGGTATCTAGCACAATTTACCCACCCCCCCCCCCTCCAAAAAACAAAAAGAAAAAACAACAACAAACGAAACCAATAAAAGAATGCGATTGAAAACTTCTGCCGTTTGGAACTCGTACAAATTATACTGATTATGTATAGTTCTATTTTTAGTAACAAGGATAGTTCCGCGGTCATCTGGGCCTAAAAGTTAAATAGTGTCAACTGAGCGATACTGCTGGCTTAACCAGAACGTAACCAACCATTATGTAATTTTCAAAAAAAAATCCGTATTTTTTAGTATCCATTGTCAACATTACTTATCACACAAAACGAAATTCATAGTACAGTGAATATTGTTATGCATTGAAAAGTATATGTAATATACAAAACTGAGATGATAAACACGATTTATTTTTATTATTGTTTTTGTTTTCCTAATTCAAAATAATATGATTGCTGTTAAAATCTGCTCCAGCAGATATTATCAGCATCCAATCCTTGGAAGCTAGATTCTATTGGTTTCAATATCTGCATCCAATCCTTGGAAGCCAGATTCTATTGGTTTTGAGTAACATTGGAGTCACATTCATTATGACCATTACTATAAGCTTAGTTTAAATCCACATATAATTAAACCAATTAACCACTAATGCCCAGGTCTCAGTTGAACTACATGCCCTACACTCTTTAGTTCCAATATTCTTTCACAAGTCCAGTACAAATTAAACCTGTGAAGGATGTTCTTCTACAATGGATATCATTAATGTAGAAAGATTACCATCAATTAAGCATATTTATATCTACTTCCAACTTAAGCATATTTATATCTACTTCCAACTGTCCTGGCCAGAAAGATTCTACTTTTTGACATCCAATTTATAATCTTTCAAACACAAAATTTAAACAAAGTCACTGAGGCATGAAATAGAGGTCACTATGACCTCTACTTGTGAGAAAGGTGCAATGCTTCTTTAAGATGCATTCCCTTGCCAAATTTCATGATTTTAGGCTAAAAAGAGTATTCACATAGCATGCCAAAATCTCATGTCACCCGAGCAAATATACAAGTCATGACTTTCGTTGCGAGAGGGGAGGTAATAAGCGATCCATAACCTCATGAATTTTAATAGTCTAGCATGAACAGTGTACGAGAAATGAATATCAAACAAAATTTAGGCCAAGTCACTAGAGCATAAAATATGGAACATAGTGACTTACTTCTGTAACTGAGTAGTGCATATTGAGATGCATCTTTCTAAGTTTCTTGATTCTAGATAGAATAGTGTGTACATATTGTAATACGCAATAATATAAAAAATTTAAAAAATATAACCAAAGCCAGTAAAATGTGAAATGTAGATTACAGTGACCTTCTTTTCTTGTAAGGATGTTGTACTGAAGGCACTATATCAATCAATGACTTCGATGACTCAAGCATGACAAGAGCTTGATAAAAAAAAAAATTAAATACTTGGGGGAAAAGATGGTGAATAATGAAATATGGACCAAAGTGACCTACATCTGTGATGAGGTTGTAGTACTCATAGAGATGCATCCCCTCACCAAGTTCAATGATTCCAAGTATAAAAATACTAGTTATGGTTTATCCATATTCTCTTTTATATCTGCATAAGGTTACTAGTTGAAAAGTTAAACTGGAGGGTTATTAGCTTGACATTTTACTGGCAATTCCGAAAGGTTTGCAAATTAGTCTGAGGTCATATCAAATAAATGTACATTGTTGAATCTCAACTGTACTTCATGCAAAGCCAATCTCACTATAAGCTGTTACGCTCTGCATCTCACATGAACAGCGTGGTAACAAGTACTGTATACATCATGAGAGTTACACTCTGTATCTCATATGAACAGCATGGTAATGAGTACTGTTTACAGCAAGGGTGTTACACTGTATCTCATATGAACAGCATGGTAATGAGTACTGTTTACAGCATGGGTGTTACACTCAGTATCTCACATGAACTGCATTGTAACAAGTACTTTTTACTGTATGGGAGTTACACTCTGTATCTCACATGAACAGCATGGTAAAAAGTACTATTTACAGCATGGGTGTTACACTCTGTATCTCACATGAACTGCATTGTAACAAGCACTCTTTACAGCATGGGTGTTACACTGTATCTCACATGAACTGCATTGTAACAAGTATTCTTTACAGCATGTAATGAGGTATATAGGTACAAGGGTAATATGGCATTACACTGGTCTCACTATAAGGTACAGGTATTATGGCATTACACTGGTCTCACTACAAGGTACAGGTATTATGGCATTACACTGGTCTCGCTACAAGGTACAGGTATTATGGCATTACAATGGTCTCGCTATAAGGTACAGGTATTATGGCATTACACTGGTCTCGCTATAAGGTACAGGTATTATGGCATTACACTGGTCTCGCTATAAGGTACAGATATTATGGCATTACACTGGTCTCGCTACAAGGTACAGGTATTATGGCATTACACTGATCTCGCTACAAGGTACAGGTATTATGGCATTACACTGGTCTCGCTATAAGGTACAGGTATTATGGCATTACACTGGTCTCGCTATAAGGTACAGGTATTATGGCATTACACTGGTCTCGCTATAAGGTACAGGTATCATGGCATTACACTGGTCTCGCTATAAGGTACAGGTATTATGGCATTGCAATGGTCATTCTTTATGGCAGTGTATGATATATATCTCATTAATAGCTCTGTAAAATGTACTATATATAAGTCCCAGATTGCAACACAGATCAGGGTTGCAAAGACATTTTGTAAGGTTACCAGGATTTATTTAGGGTGGCAAAATTTGTCAAAATTTGGAAATGGAATGACGAAGCTAAAAAAAATAATTTTTGGGTTGCGGCCCAGAAAGGTTGGAAACTACTGCTGTATTTGCTACCAATAAGGTATAGATAGAAATGATGGCATTAGAACACTTGTACTATAAGGCAATATATCTCCCATTAATAGCATTGTAAGAAGGACTGGATGAAGTATGTGATGAGGTATACCCTATTATGGCATGAGAGTGTATGGTGACATGTCACTTTGACAAGGCCTGTGTAAGCTCAGTGTGTCAAGAACAATATACAATCTATGCAATTTTTTTGATTTGTTAAGTATCACACAATGATACAAAGGGCTGCTAAAAGACTGAAAAGGTACTTAGGTTATCAAAATTAAAGTAATCTGAAAACTGGGGTTGTCTCTGATAAAGTATTTAAAAATAACCTCCAATCCACAACACGGATGACTTGCATATTTGAATATACCACAACATATAGAAATGTCAAAAGACCAGGCCAAGAATGCTGGCTTTCAAACCATATTTATTTACAAAAAGCATGCATCAGACAAGATAAAGTATGGAAAACCTATGCAAATATAAAATCACCTGCTTTACAAGGTAGAATATTTTTATACTGCAAAAAAGTTGCCTTACTGGGGAAGCAGCTTTTAACAGACATTTAACTAATTCTTTACCACAATTCTTTAGATTATGTAATAACTATATAGATTATAAAAGACATAATATTTTACAATGCTTGGCAAAAGACAGAGAAAGAAAAGAATTAGAAAATAAAATAATAACTAAAATGAAACAGTATATGATATGTAACTTTTATGTAAGAAAAACATTTATGATAAGGGAATATACAATTAATTAATATTATATATAAAATTCTATTATGAAAGTAAGAAGAGACAATTTAATATCATTATTAACATACAAATGGCACAACTAAGAATGTCCTTGTAGGGCAATATATATTACTGACTCTATCAACATATGCATACACAAGCAATCTACATACAATCTACATTAAAAGTAACAACTTGAAAAGAATTTTATCATATGAGCCAGTCCGCACAGAAAAACAAAGGGCATAAACAAACAAAAAAAATATAGCAACAAACACATAGCATACATCACACACCATAGATCCCTTGGCAAGGATCACTGATATAAATAACTCCCTAACCAGCCTGGGTAAAGGATTAGTACGACACTAGTAAGGGCGGTGTAGAAACCCGAAGTCAAAATTTATTAAAAATGTGAATCAAATAAAATAAAACAAACATACACTTACGAAGGGAGAATACAAGCAGACATAAAATCCTTTAAAGTTTTGGAACTAAGGGGTTCGTCAAATGATGTTAATTCTGAGACAGACCACAGCAATAAATGAAAAGGCACAGAACCATACCCACATTTGTTCCAGTAAAGACGTAGTTGTAATAGATCCAGATCTAATATGTTAAAGAACAAATCCAGATGAGATCCAATTTTGTTAAAAACACAAATCCAGATGAGATCTAATATTTTTAAAGAACAAATCCATATGAGATCTAATTTTGTTAAAAAAAAACAAATCCAGATGAGATTTAATATTGTTAAAGAACAAATCCAGATCTAATATGTTAAAGAACAAATCCAGATCTAATATGTTAAAAAACAAATCCAGATGAGATTTAATATCGTTAAAGAACAAATCCAGATCTATTATGTGAAAGAACAAATCCAGATGAAATCCAATTTTGTTAAAAACACAAATCCAGATGAGATCTAATATTTTTAAAGAACAAATCCATATGAGATCTAATTTTGTTTTTAAAAAAAATCCAGATGAGATTTAATATTGTTAAAGAACAAATCCAGATTTTATATGTTAATGAACAAATCCAGATCTAATATTGTTAAAGAAAAAATCCAGATGAGATCTAATATTGTTAAAGAACAAATCCAGATCTAATATGTTAAAAAACAAATCCAGATGAGATTTAATATCGTTAAAGAACAAATCCAGATCTATTATGTGAAAGAACAAATCCAGATCTAATATGTTAAAGAACAAATCCAGATCTAGCATGTTAAAGAACAAATCCAGATGAGATCCAATTTTGTTAAAAACACAAATCCAGATGAGATCTAATATTTTTAAAGAACAAATCCATATGAGATCTAATTTTGTTAAAAAAAAAAAAAAAATCCAGATGAGATTTAATATTGTTAAAGAACAAATCCAGATTTTATATGTTAATGAACAAATCCAGATCTAATATTGTTAAAGAAAAAATCCAGATGAGATCTAATATTGTTAAAGAACAAATCCAGATGAGATTTAATATTGTTAAAGAAAAAATCCAGATGAGATTTAATATTAAATAACAAATCCAGATCTTTCCTTGTCTGATCAGAGCTCTTTAATTCCATCCTGGAATGGTAAAGTCAGAAAATGCAATATCTGTACATATTACTGAACAGGCCTTGATGGTATCTAATGTTTGTGTTAGCGTTTGTTGTTTATCTGTCCTTATGTAGCAATAAAGTGCAGCGCCATTATTTCTTGTCTTTTAAGGTATAAGGTAAACTGCATAGACCCAGATCTGTCATCACATAATGGGTCTATCAAATCAACATCAACCCTGAACTGCCATGACATATGTTCTAGTTGATAAGGGTGTCTGTTGCTTTGCAGTTTGATGCAAGCAACTAAGTACTTAACATATGGTACTTGAAACTATAGGTGGCATGAGAGAGAG
This sequence comes from Unio delphinus, assembly GCA_029339505.1. NCBI lineage: Eukaryota > Metazoa > Mollusca > Bivalvia > Unionida > Unionidae > Unio > Unio delphinus. The sequence continues at coordinate 3,265,240 of JAQISU010000061.1, read as the reverse complement.
AGAGAGAGAGAGAGAGAGAGAGAGAGAGAGAGAGAGAGAGAGAGAGAGTCTCTGTGTGTGTGTGTGTGTGTGTGTGTGTGTGTGTGTGTGTGTGTGTGTGTGTGTAAACAAGTAGGCAACAGGTCTGTGAGGCAGAACCACCTAATGGGGCCAGGTGGCAAGTCCACAAGTAGGTACTGCAAGAATTTCCAAGGCATTTAAATATATATATATATATATATATATATATATATATATATATATATATATATATATATATATATATATATATATATATATATATATATATATATATATATATAAAGAAAGCTCTCTAAAACATTTTATGTCATTTTTAACTTGGGTGAGAGACATATATAAGAAGTTTAATAAAACTATTCTCTGGGTACCATACCATGAAACCTTTCAGGAATACTCTAAACCTCAATGAACACCCCCTGAAAATGAACTAGTTTTTAATTGTAATAGCTTTCATTCTTGTTAGCTTTTCGTGGACATCAATCTGCCAATATTGTGTATACTGCTTCCCAACCCCAACTCTGATCTGATCTGTAATATATCTACAGTTGCAAGTTATACTCCACCTTTACAAATCTACATCTTTTCTCTCCCCCTCCCTCTGGCAAAGTGCCAAACACCTTTCTCTCATTCAATATTGCACATGCAGTTCAGTCAGTGATGTAATTGACCAGATGTGGATAATTTCAAGCCAAGTGTCTTTTAAGCTAATAAACTTTTCATATATCAAAAACGGCTAGTATAGAGGCACATTTCTCATACCTACAGAAGATGAGTTTTTACTTATTCTTCTTCATTACATTATTTTGACCAAAATCCAAATTATTTTTTTAAATCAGTTGAGTACTGTTACCCCCATAAATGAATATAATCAGTTTATTTGCATATGGATTTATTTGCAAGCTTAAGGTTTTTCAAAATGTTTGCAGATTTATGCCACAACTGGAAATATTTGTACTATCTTTTCCTTATCATAAAGTGGAATTTCTTTGCACTTTGTGAATTTTTCTTCTTCATACTTTAACAAATTTATGTGAGTCTTCAACTCAAACACAATGACTGACCTTGCGCTGTTTAAAAAATATTAATCAAATTAAGTTCATGCAACGTAAAACTAAGAGATGACAAGTAAAAACACCTGAAGTATCTAAGAGATGACAAGTAAAAACACCTGAAAATATCTAAGAGATGACAAGTAAAAACACCTGAAGTATCTAAGAGATGACAAGTAAAAACACCTGAAGTATCTAAGGTTGGATAGGAAGTAGATGTACACTGTTTTTATATTTATGTTCTTTTTGGGGTGGGGGTTGTATAAAAACTAGAATTCATATGAAGAAAACTTGAAAAGAAATTTTTCTCTGGTTTTAACCAAGTTTAAACTATCAGACAATCTCTGTTATTTCAGGGGAAAAAAGCTTTACATGTATCATTATTAACACATTAATTTACAGAAGAAGATAAAACCACATTTTGTTTGTGAGAGAATTCATCACCCCAAAATATTTGATCTGTTCAGACCATCTCTGCTGTTTCTACAATTGGATTAACTGAAAAGTTGTGAATGAAAAAAATGGCTTGATATATTTTCTGTCAGTTCTTGTGTCATATATAGTCAAGTTGGTTCAAATGGCATTCACTACGTGGCAGTCATTCAATTATGATCATAAGGTGCTGCAAATGGCATTTCTTTTAAATGAAACTTGGTTGACTTTAGGTTGTGCTCACCCTGATCTTAGACAATGTGTACGACACAGGTTTAGGTCACACTAATGAATAATGATGCTTGGTTGTATTGGATGAAAGCTGGCATTTAAATATTTATTTTAAACCCATAAAATGTACAAAAATTACCAATTGGTGAACATTTCAGGGTTTAAAAATACAACTGTATCAAACCTCCTAAAGTGGCTTGCTATCAATATCAATACTGGGGATCCAAATGGACTGTTGACCAATTGGATTGTCAGTCATCTGTGAAGCCTTACATAATTTCCTGTTTATTAGGATGGCATTAGAATTTCCAAAGTAGATGCCAAGGTTTAACATGACAAATAAACACATGCTGGATTACCTGTGCATCAGAAAAAGACATCCATCTCAGACCTACACCTATTCAAAAATCATTACCTCTTATACACTATCAGTTTCTTTGAGGCTTCTTGTCAAAGTAAATGCATGTATACATACATTTTTCCTTACAAACATACATCACATACGCAACTTCAAAAATAATTACACTATTAAATGTTGGCAACTTCAAGGCAAAATTAGGCACAAGCTTCTAAATGAGATTTCAAATAAAAAATGTAACAAATCATAAATTAACGGCCTTAACTGCCTCTGACAATTGCTAGAACGTTAACATAAATTTACAAGCCAACTGCATTAAGTATTACCATTGACACGTACACTTTACGAAGGTCACTTGTAGATTTAAGACTGCCATGTTAATTAGTGAGAAGGGGAGGGGGCAGTGTTTCTCAACCATCTTTGTTTGATGACCAGTTGGTAATGGTGTGTTTTAATAAGTGTGCAATTTTGTACTTACTCTTTTTGAAACTTGGACAAGTCAGCTTATGGGGACAGTATAAATGTAGTTATGAATTATTAACATTTGTAAAATCCTAAATTACCCCTACTAAGAGTGCAGTAAGAACTATAAATCAACCAAGATTTATGCATATTCTTTAATTAACATAATTGGTGGCTTTATTTTTTACATACTGTTGTCCTCATTTCAACTAATAGAAGCATCAGACAAGCTAACGGGAAGGTTCATGGTAAAGATACCCCTGCTTCTTCAGGATTTCTTCTCTACGCCAATGATGGAGACGAATCTACTATTGAAATCAGTGCACAACTCTTCTGAAAATGTACAGTGTGAAACCTGATGACGATGATCATAATATATAATCTTTGCAGCAATGAGATGAAAACTGTAAATATCATCATATACTTCATCCAGCTCCGTCAAAAGGGGCATTAACTCTTCCAAAAATCAAGCAATATTTACATCTTTTGATAATGATGACAAGATTCCAAATTGCAGTAATCCATAAAATAAAATGAAAGACAAGTTGCATTTACAAGTTTTAGTATTTCAGTCTTGCATTGTATCCAGCTAACATACAAAAAGAACAATAACTCTAAACAAAATTGTAGGAGTATAATGAGCAGTTATGTGTGCCATTATTCATGGTGACCCACTCAAAACTGAGACTTGTTCCATTCACAAGATTCTGACAAGTCTACAAGGGCAATACCTCTAAAAAAAATTTATAGGAGCACTGACTGATTAATATGTACATCTTCAGATAATGATCATAATATGAACAACGTCAAACAATCATCCATCAAAAATGCAGGAAAAATTGCATCCACACAGGATTGTTATAAATTGCAGTCAACTGCAAAACAAAAAGGGCAATAACTCTTACAAAACTTGCTATTAGTTTGATCTGTGAATCTTTAGGCAATAAAAGCCAAGTTTCAGAATAATACATCAAGGACTCCTAGACTAGAAAGAACAGTATGTACACTAATCAGATAGAAGACTAAAAAAAACAGTCTACCTCAAAATGTCAGAGCAAAGTAATTTCTTTATAAGTGCATTATCAGATGGTGATTACATTGTTAACACATTAACCACAAACGATGACTTTACGGGGCATGAGGTAGTAGCCTACTTCCAAGGTCTGTAGCATCAAGGTCATACATGATACACTAACGTGGGTGGTATCATAGAAAGGTAGACAGATGTAGCTCTACAATGATAGTAAATAATCTGGACATTTTAGTTACATTACAAAATACAGAAAAAGTTTTTGGACATGTTTATTTTCACCCAAAAATCAACCATAGTTGGATTCTGAATTTGTGTCCAGATTTTTGACTTTATGGCAAAAGAAGTCCGATTTTTGCCCTTCTGCTCATGCACCAGCAAACTAACCAATGAAAAACATTTTCTTCAGCATGAGTAGCCATGTGTCTAACGGATTATTGTTCGGAAATCGATGTATTACGATGTATTCAGAAATAGTCCCCAAAATGTGTTTCATACTCACATTTCATGCAAAAACAGCAAAAACCTCCAGGGGTTAATGTGTTAATATAAATACATTTGAGAACATAAAACTAATTGCCTTAACTGTTTTAAGCTGCAGTTTTTAAAGGGCAATGACCCTTATTAAAATTGATTATACTGAGTATTTTGCCCATATGTGCATCTTAAGGTGATAATATATGCAAACTTTTCATGACAATCAAAAGGAACCTAGGAGAACAGTTGTAAAAACAAGACTGTGATACAAGTCAAAATGGGAAAAAACTCTAATACGGCGTGAGCTCTATGAATGGTCAATATGCACATTTCCATGTGATGACAATAATATTTACAAGATTTCATGGCAATCATTAAAAAAAACTTTATGACTGTTGTACAAAGTTCATGATGGAGGGTGGATGGAAAGATAGATGGACAAAAGAATTCTTATATACCTCATTAAAAAAAAATGTTATTCTCCATGGCACAACACCACAGGGATTGTCATAATGTTACAATGACATCATAGTATAGAAAAAATATTGTAAAAGTTCTGCCAATATTTGTCAGTATATTATAAATGTTACTGCCATTATCAATATATTGTACATATTACTGCCATTATCTGACAGTATATTGTACACAGTACTGCCATTCTCTGACAGTATATTGTACATAGTACTGCCATTATCTATAATCATATTGTACACAGTACTGCCATTATCTGATAGTATATTGTAGATATTACTGTCAATATCTCAAAGTATATCATACATGTCACTGCCATTATCTGAGATCATATTGTAAATGTTACCGTCATTGTCAGACAGTGCATTGTACATATTACTGCCATTATTTGATAGCATATTGTAAATGTTACTGCCATTATCTAACAGTATATTGTACACAGTACTGCCATTATCTGACAGTATATTGTACATATTACTTCCATTATCTGAAAGTATATTGTACAAAGTACTGCCATTCTCTGACAGTATATTGTACATATTACTTCCATTATCTGAAAGTATATTGTACAAAGTACTGCCATTCTCTGACAGTATATTGTACATATTACTTCCATTATCTGAAAGTATATTGTACAAAGTACTGCCATTCTCTGACAGTATATTGTAGATATTACTGTCAATATCTCAAAGTATATCATACATGTCACTGCCATTATCTGAGATCATATTGTAAATGTTACTGTCATTGTCAGACAGTGCATTGTACATATTACTGCCATTATTTGATAGCATATTGTAAATGTTACTGCCATTATCTGACAGTATATTGTACACAGTACTGCCATTCTCTGAGAGTATATTGTACATATTACTTCCATTATCTGAAAGTATATTGTACAAAGTACTGCCATTCTCTGACAGTATATTGTACATAGTACTGCCATTATCTATAATCATATTGTACACAGTACTGCCATTATCTGACAGTATATTGTAGATATTACTGTCAATATCTCAAAGTATATCATACATGTCACTGCCATTATCTGAGATCATATTGTAAATGTTACTGTCATTGTCAGACAGTGCATTGTACATATTACTGCCATTATTTGACAGCATATTGTAAACGTTACTGCCATTATCTGACAATATACTATAAATGTTACTGCCATTATCAGTTTATATTTTGCACATGTTACTGTCATCATCAGAAAGCACATTACATTCCCAAGTATTTAAGCACTATTTGCTGATCGATACCCTCACCCCTGCCAATGTAAATAGCCTTCACCTAACCATCATATTATGTACCTGCAGATCATGGTCTACATAGTTCTATAATTCTTGGCTCAGCCAACATGGATACGTCAGAAAGCTCATGAATAGATTCCTGCAGGTTGATGGTTCTTCTTGAGGTTTTCCCAGGTTCTTCATCCACAAAAGTATACTGACTGCCATGCATAGCCTATCGTGTTCCAAAAATGGCATTAGAACACAAAACCAAAACAATCTACTGATTTGTCTTCAAGACAAGAAGCTGCATGGAACTTGGTTTACTGATACAATACTTCTAGATAGTGATGGATCTGGCTTGATGATATGGCACATACATGGGCTCCTGCATATATATATATATATATATATATATATATATATAAACTGTGACTAGTTTTATCATTGCAAATGAAACTGAAAATGTCACAAGATTCTGTTCAAAAACAGCAAGTAAAAATTAGCTTTAATTTCAGGCTGCTTACTATACAAACTCTCCTGGACGTAATTGACTCCTCCACCCACCCACCCCTGCCTGCAAAAAATCTTGCATGCGCCCATGGGCATGTGTGTCCAAATATTATTGATAGATACTGTATGTACAAAAAGGACAGAATTCATATATGTAAACGCCTGCTTTGATGTACTGATCAGCATGCCAAAAAGTATTTTTGTCTGTGTTACATTTCATGTTATGTTAATGTTTATATGTAATGCCTTTCATGGTCCTTTTCCCCAAAATTTCTCCTTTGCTTTAAATGTAACCTTCAATTTTCAGCTTCCAAAAATGCTTATTTATCTGAAAGGTGTTACAAGGCAACTGAATTATTCCAAAAATGTTATGAAAAAGCTCACAGAAAGAAAGAAAAAAAATTGCTTGGCAACAAATTCGCTGGCTGCCAACTGTAAATGACAAACAACACTGTATTGGCTTCCAGGGGGGGGGGGGGGTGAACACACTGGCCTTGGCACTTTTATCCAAAGGTGGATTGACAGTTAAAGAATTGGAGAAGGCAGATTGAGATGATTCAGGTGTGATGTCTGTAATTATTGAAATTGACAAATGAAAGACAGACCAGAAGAGAAAGTTGATACTGGTGTGTTTTATATCTGCCAAATACACTGAGTGCAAGAGAGACTTGGCAGTAACTGTTTCATTTTTTTTTTTTTTATAAAAAAAAAAAACTGAAATCAGAATAACAAATGTTGTTAAATGCAACTTCATGTTTCTTAAAGACTGAAAATGAAATTCAAAGATGGAGCTGTAATGGAATTTTCTCAGCGCAAGAAACAAGAAAGATAAGAACACAGTAAGACAATATATATGACATACAATACTGTATTTGAAAATACTCCGTATACTAATGACAGTGACCTTGAACACAAAACACTGCTGCTTAGCTAGCGATTAACCACCTAATTTTTTACGTTAAAAATCTGTAAAAAATCTTATGCTCTGATTCGCAGAAAAAAGCAATTGTATTTTATTCCTCTTTTTAGTTTTTAAAAATGATCATGTGATAAAAGAAACAAAATAAGCATACCCTGGTGAAGAAAAATCAGTCCCCTCAAAATCTGAACGGTCGGTCCCTTCATAATAATAATAATAATAATAATAATAATAATAATAATAATAATAATAATGTTATAAAAATTGGATGACACAGTTTTGTTGCATGGAATATATACGTGTGCTTTGCTGTTTGCATACTTGCATACACAGTGTATAGACGCACACAATAAAAAAAAAAGTCACATAAACTCATTTTTTTCAGGAGAAGAAAAATAATATATACGTTCATATCCCAACACCCAAACCAGAAACCGTAATGAGCTAAATTTGTATATGGACAAAAGGTACAAAAACAATGTATATAGTACAAAGTAGTGAGACAACAAAGTGATAGGTTTGCGAATGTGTACTTTTTAATACAAGTTTTAATACATTTGTCACAAGAGACAAGTTCCAGTTTTCTGATAGCGGATTAAAATAATGGAGGGAATTTTTTTTCTTTCAGATGACCAAGGCAAGGGGTAGGTTATAAACTTTATTGACTGGAGGGGCTTCTTACATAGATATCTAGCCATAAGGAGAATAAATATATGACATGGTAACCATTTACACTCCTACCGCTGAACTACGTAACCAGTATCATATAATGTTTAATTTACAGCCCTACCTAAAAACGGCCCGACATCAATTTAACAACACTTGAGCAGCCTGAATGATTTAATCCAATCAAACAGAACAGACACTTTTGTTTGATCTAACTTACACAGTTTGACCACTCACATCATTTGTCAGTACATGAATGGATGCCAAGATATATTGCCCTCCCCAATTTACCCTCTAAAACCTTGCAGTGTCACTAGAGCGTTAAGTCTCATTGAACTGCCCAAGTAGAGTGATATGGTCCCCACCTAATTACCCTAAAATTCATGAATGAAACTGCTGCTACACATAGCGTGAGGAGTAACCCACCACAGGAAGTGTGTAGTACTCTGATAGCGTCCCCAAGCTAACCTGGCCTGCTATCTTATTTCTATCAATGAACCTAGGAGTTGTTACCCCAATCAAAATCCCCTGTGTAAACCTTATCTCCAAGGATCGCTTCTGCGTAATGTTTGACACTTTAACCTTTTGCGAGATTTCTAAGTAGAAGGAAGTTCTTTTCCATCATTTAGTTTATTTATTTGCAAGTAAATGGTATTTTTTCTGCAACTGCACATGGTTTCCTTTTCTGCTGTCAGAATTTTTTTCTCAATTTTATTACCCAACCAAAATGCCATACAACTCATTTCTGATCTGACGAGATAACAATCTCTCCCTTCTACATCATTTAACGAAAGATCTCGCTTGCAAACCTCAGCAAACTATATTAAAATAATCTGTAATGCACATTGTTCTAAATTGAGCTATTCGTGCAACTGCCTTAGAAATAAGACTTTTCGTGTGTGTGTGTGTGTGTGTGTGTGTGTGTGTGTGATGAACAAAAGTTATTTTTGCTTTGAGTTACTTTTTTTATAGATATTGTTATTAAGATTTTTTATGACCATATCCAATATTAGTATGATGTGTGTCACTGGAAAAAATGTAGAACAAAAACGTTTTCACAAAGTACTATGTCCAACCACAATAGCTGAAAACGTTATGTAAAACTTAACCACAATAGCTGAAAACGTTATGTAAAACTTAACCACAATAGCTGAAAACGTTATGTAAAACTTAACCAAAGATGTAACAACTGACATACACAAGAATGACAGATGAACAAAGGGTAACACTAAACTGCAAAAACAACTGACCTGGTGGGAAATACAGTTTGGTCAAGAATAACTCTGACAGCATTTCAAGCCGGAATCATTCAATACACACCAGATACCAATCCAGTATATGTACATGAGTAAGCTATCCTTAAACCAAAGTTGTACAAATCTAGTTTCTGATGCAAATTTATTTGCTATATGATTTATGTGGACATTTTAGAACAAAATAACAAAAAAACTGGCACAAAACTGTAGACATCATGGATTTTAAAATACTAAATAAAGCCTTCGTGAATATAAATTGTAACTGTGTCTCCATCTGTAGACAATATGATTTCACAAACCTGGCAGCACTGGGCCCACAAATTCTGAGAAGATACCTCATTACTGTAACTGACGAGACTAGGCGTCAGTGTTCTGCCATAAGCCAAACACCTTTGTTTTGTCTTTGTCTCAAACTTTCTCCTACCTCAGTTCATGTAATACTGCAGGATGAAAGAAAATGATTTTGTTGTTTTTTTTTCACCTGACTAAGCTGTACTAGAAACTCATTCATAACAAAGTTGTAGTTACTCCATATTCCCGTAGAAGGTGGTCTATTCAAGATGTACACATTCATTATACATATACTGACCTTATGCCGGAAACAAGAAACCACGTACTGTATAATGGTACAAAAACAGTTTTACTAGAAAGAAACACGGACAACAAATTAACAAGACATTTTGATATTGTGAGTTTATATGTGATTATTATCCCAAACAAATAGGTCACTGTATTGTTTACAATTAATGTCTTACCGTATGTACCCAATAACAGATCAATTCCATCTGTAAATACACAGACCGAAACCTGCTAACACATAATGCACCAACAGATCTGGTTCTCTGCAGTTTGTAAAAGGGAATCAGCATCAATACAATTATCTTTTTTTTCCTCTATTTGGTAAAAATATAATTTTATTTATATAAAAAAAGTTTTTCCTAAAAAATATTTCCTACCAGAGAAAATGAGAAATAATACAGTCGGCTCCAGATATGTGCATATCGTATAACTGCATATTCCGCTTTATTGCATAGCTTTGTGCCGGTCCCGATTTGTTACATTGTTTTCAACGGATATAAATTTTGGACAATTGCATATCGTTTATATTTTTCTGGTCCGAGCATGCATTATTGTGTGTTAAGTTGCTTTGGATAACTGCATTGTTCAAAATTGTTTCTTTTAAAATGAAAAGAAACCGATTCTGAACATTGGCGGTCAATGTTGATTAATGAGGTTTGTTAATATCAACATCACAGCTATTAGATCTCCATTGATCACCAGGAGACGCGATAGTAGACAACCATAATAATTAACCAAGCATAGTCGACGGCTTTAACACTCTTAAGCTTTACACAAACTCGCATTGCCCTCGTTAAGTATCCGATCTACTGACAAAACCGACCTCCATATGATACCAGAGCAAATGGCGTCACATTTAAATGAATTAGGCCAAGTGTGGGTTTGTTTTGGAGAAATAATGGGTATCAGTATGCATGCTGCACCAGATACACGTCATAACATGAACGCCGGTTTAGTGCATACGCCACCTGATTGCATATCATAGCTTCAGTCCCGAGACCATGCATAATATACATATGAAAAAAGAATTAATCATATCTACCAAAAATTATGAACAAATTATGAAAGTTATGAATAAGTCATAAAAGAATCACAATAGAATACCATGATGGCGTCATATGACTATTAACTAATATTAACCAAAGACTGGTTAGAAAGTCAAATTATGAAATTTTGAATAAAGATTTTCCACGATGTTCAACTTTTCAGATTTAAATCTACCTGGAAAAGTAGCTGTTGTACGGTTTAACACCATTTTTCCGCAAAAGATAGGCTATATACATGGCGGCCAATATATAATTGGTGGAGGAAGAACCTTGGAAACCCCCAGAAAGAACCATCGACCCACAAGAAGCTACTGGCTAGCTTTATGATGTACCTACATTGGTTGAGCTTGAGACTCAAACCCATGCAGACAGAGGTGAGATGGCAGTGATCCATAACATAGAGCACTTTAGATCACTGCCATCCTAGGCCCCCCAGCTTCCAGTTCATATATTGTCTTTCATTGTTCAGTACAACCCAGGAGTTAACATGGCATATGACAAATGTGCTGGTAAACTATTAAAAACTGACTTATATATAGAAGCAATCTTACCATTCGAAGTATGCAAAAATAACAATGATCATTAAAAAATCTAGAATATATTGCCAACCAATGAATTACAAACAGTGGATCTTTAAATTTCAACCAATGTTCCCAGCACTGCTGTAAAGAAGAGTTGGATTCTAAATTTACACCGAATGAGAAAACTTTCCTCAACCGTACCAAATTGAGGGGGTGAGGAAAAGATTACTACTGCTTATTGGAGTGGGGGGTGGGATTGGTCAGGATGTGTGTGTGCCTAATTATCAAACTGCTCATATTTTTTGTAAGTTACTATTTAATCTGGGTTCTGGGTAAACTGTCTCTTGTCTTTTTCCATGTCTTGCATCTGAAAGTGTTGCCGTTATCAAACGACCTTGATGTACCAACTCAAAAATGAGTAAGTATTAACACATCAAGATAATCTGTTGCTGAATCCTTAGTGACATCAGAGGGATTAATTACAACATAATAAATATAATAGCACAGCCAAACACACTCACACACATCAATGTTACAAGCTTTTTATAAATGAAGCATCATCTATGTGTTGTCCGTCGCGTGTAGCATTTCTGACCAGTGCAATTTAAACAAGCACTAACAATATCTGATGGGCATTTTATATCCTCCCTAATGTCAGTACTCTAATCTTGAAAATAACTTGACCAATTAACGAATTATATCACCTGATATGTACTAATTACACAACTAAATGCAGGTTTTGGACATGCTTTCAGTATGCATGTAGGTGCACCAATGGAACATTTGCATGTGCACTGGCAAATTTCCATGGAATCCAGTTCTCAATATCATCCTTCTGGCCTTTGGAAAGGCTACTGTGGTACTTTTTTCAATGCCAAAAATAAAAACAATTTGTGTGTGCGTGATTGGGATTTTTAATGTAGCTTTAACAATTTTTCAGTCATATCGCTACAATGTCTGCAGTGAAGCAGTTGATAGTGATGTCTAGCACTGGGGCATCATGCTGCAGACATGTATTATGATGTCCCACCCAGTCACATTATCCTGACACCAGGCCAACCAGTCCTAACATTTGATTCCTAATGCTGAGCGCCAAGCGAGGCAGCTGTTAGTACCATTTTTGTAAGTCTTTGGTATGACTCGGCCAAGATTCGAACCCACAACCTCCCACCTCTGCTGTGAACACTCTAACCACAAGGCCACCGGAGCGGTCTCAAAACAATCTGAATTAACTATCTTTTTATTATAGTTATCATACACCATTAAGACAAATACGATATATATTCACTCATGAGTCTAGCTGCAAACTACATGGAGCCAGATTTGAAGTCACACAATGCACTGACAGATCTGGGTCTTTGTAGTTTGTTTGGAGTAATCAGTAAAATAAACAAAAGAGACCATTCTCAACAATTATGCTATGGTAGATCAGGATCTTTGCTGTTTGTAGTTTTCGTTCATTTATAAAAATATACTAACGGCATTTGGAAATTATCTCTTTTGCACAACTTTTAAACATAAATAAAGTGGAGGAGTGCAGAATGCAGGGTATTGCACAATCACCAACTTTAGATGGAAGACTCTTAAGTAACAAGTTCTTTTATATCATACATTTTCCTTTAAAAAAATAGCAAAAATTTTAACATAAAATTTATTTATTCTGATAGTTGTCTCCTCATGCAATAATTTGTAAATATTTTTTATTTCAAATATCTATTATGGACTATTATTAATAGTGTATAATTTTTTGTGAAATAAAACCTGTTACTCCAATTAATGAATTTTTTTTCACAGCTGTGTCCTGAAATACCATAGCTGAGTGAAATTTCCTATTTGACTTTTTAGCATTCTGTCATGGTAGCACTGCCACCGCACATTTATCCAATACAATTTCCTGGGCAGCAAATTTGCATTCTATATGCATTACCCTGTAACAAATATATCATGTGCTTGAAGGTGGTGATAAGATTCACACATCATTTGCTGCATTTGCAAACTGAGTTTTGAACAAGCTGGGGGGGGGGGGGGGGAGAGGATGGATTTCTACTCTTTATATACAAATTCGAGAGTGTACACAGCTTTGCCATTTTTAGAATGAAATGAAAACAACCATGATTTTGAGAGACTGTTAATTCTACAAAAGAGTTAAGTCACTTTGGTTAACAAGATACTAATTGCCAACCATATATACTCACATAAAAGTAAGGTCAAACTGCAACAAAGATCCGAATATGCCATGGCATAATGCACCTTTACATCAGGGTATATGGTGTTTGTTCTGATTACTGCTAACAACCTGCAGAGACCCAGATCTCCTTGTGCAATATGCAACAGTAAATCTAGACCTGTGCAGTTTGCATTTGGACTCTTCTTATAAGCACGTACAGTTGGTACATGTATATCATAAATGATATTTAAATAACCTTGCATGAGCACAAATTTAAAATGAAATGTATGCATGGAGTTGAATGCCTTATCACATTATGTGAGCCTAGCCAATCAAAAGATTACAAATTTTCCATGGGTTTCATAATTTTATTTTGAACTGATTAAAACATGTAAAAATTTATTTATCACCACCCCCTAACAATTGTTTTGAATGAATTTATTCAGTAAATTCAAAAGTGTTGAGATCTGGTTTTCATGTAAATTTGCATGTCTCGGTCATGACAAATTTCATGTGGCATTATTATATTTGTGCAACACAATGCCAGAAATATGATCTGGACTCATTTACCTGAGGAAACAACCTTTTAACTTTCATGAGGGTGGGGTGGGGGTGGGGTGGAGGGCTTATATATTTTTTTGTTTAAATACAGAAGCTTGATACATGTCATAAAATACTCTTGCTTTGTAGGGAAAAAAGGATCTGTATGTAACTCTGTTCATTATATTTACTCAAAAAATGATCAGACCCAGGGGGCATAGTGACAAGGTCCTCATTTCTGCAAATCACTCACCCTCTCCTCTGCAAACCTTTGTCTTGCCCTGACCAATGTAACTATGTGACAAAGCTTGCTGCCACTCCCCATGGGTCAGTGGTGCTTCCAGGGGTCTTTCGAGGCTCATCCTCTACCAAAATATATGGCCACCATGCAAGGTCTATCAGGTGTGAAAAATGGCGTTGAAATCAAAATTTTAACAAAATCATCTCAGGAGAAAATCTATCCAATCTATCCCTGTTGGACAGTAATTCCCAGGACCTACCCAGAAGATAGTTGGCCCTAAATAAGACAGTAATTATGTACATGTTTAATGCTGGTACAAGTATGTTTATTCAAAATAAATTGTACACCACAAACTGGATCTCCTATTCTACATGCTTAACATTGTTTGCAAAAGGCATTTGTACAAGTGTTTAAAAACTTTCAGTTTAATTACACCAGTATGAAATTTCTACTTATTAGTACTAAATTGTAAAAATGTATGAACACGCACACAGACTCTCTCTCTCTCTCTCTCTCTCTCTCTCTCTCTCTCTCTCTCTCTCAAAATATATATATATTGTCAAGTGCCAAATTTTTCGTCAGTGACATCCAGTAATTAATTCGTAGGCTAGCCGACAATCAACTGTCTTGGAATAGAGTTTGGAACGGAAAGAATGTTAGTTTAACTCGGTCAGACTGTTACAATAATTAGAGTGAAAACGGACTGAGTGTTTGACACGTTAAAATTATGTGATTACTCACGCAGAGCTTTCAAAAATGATTGAGACAAATGATAAGGTGATATTTCGATCCTAAGTGGCATTTTTGGCATCTTGATAGATGGTTTCCATAAGGTCAGTAAGAATAGCATTTATTCCGATTGGGCGAATGCATAGGGAAGGGGGGTGTCAGACCCCAGAATCGGGGAAATATATACTTCGTATCAAACGATGTTAGTCAGTCTAGGAAGACCTCTGCAAGAGAGGAAATAGAAACTACATAGTCAAGACTCCGAGCGTGAAAGACAGACGTTCGTAAAAATTGGGTTCCAGTTAAACTGAAAGTGGAATGATTGTAAGACGCCAAAAAACACAAGGTATTTAACTCAAATTCACCTTTATTATGATGTAATGTATATGCTGTTTATCTTTGGCATAGATGCATAATGTATCGATACTACGATACAAATAGTTCAGTATTACATTGATTTAATAACGTACTTTGATATGTTTCTTTGTTACAGATGCATGATGTGTTCATATTTTGTATGGATAGTTGGTTTTACAGTGATTTAATAATGTATTTTGAATTCTGAATTAGCATTTTTTACCTTATATACTTAGGTAGGTAAATGGGTGGTGTAGAAAACCCGCCGTGTACATTTATGATTGGAAAGTGTTACATTAATTTGAATTTATCATATTAGTAAATATGGATTGTGGGTTATGTTATATTGCCTCACTTTACGTAATGATTTACGGGAATATATGACTTTCCCGAATTCTGATGTCGATAATTAGCAGTATAGCTCTATTGATCTGAAAACATGTATAGAATTTGTTAGCCGTATAAATGATAACACTGATAGTAAGATCTGATTGTTCGAACATGAAGACGGACGAACAATCGCAACTCTGAAAGTAACGAGATACTTAGGGCGTTTTACCCTTTTCTTTTACAAGGAAAATAGTTTATTTTGGCAATAGTGAGAATCAGCGAGAAGTCAAAGGAAAATAGTTTATTTTGGCAAGAGTGAGAATCAGCGAGAAGTCAAAGGAAAAGAGAAAGAAAAAGAAGTAAGAAGTCAGAGTGTGGAACTCCCGTTCAATCAAAGGGCAAGCTGGAGTCGGACGCACGCAGGGAAAAGAAAGAAAAACCAGTCGACGTAAAAGGTAATTTTGAATCACCCAACAGTCCAATGTTAAATGAACATTCGATTCCTTGATGAAATTTACTCTCAGTATTAACGGCTAACTTCATTTATTTTTCATTAGTGTTTGGATTCTTATGAATGTATCCATTATTTTAAAGCTTCAGCTTATGTATGTTCTGAACTAAGTGTATTCAGAAAGAGAGAAATTGTAATTCACAGTGTCATTCTTTTCGTAATTGTATTGTTAATTAAATTCATATTTTATCTTTACGGGGGCTCGTGTATTGTCTTGTTCAAAGTACCATCTCAGATTACTATATTCACTGACCGGGCAGATTACACCGTAGCGATCATCTTCTAGATAACGACAATTAGTGGGAGGCGGTCTTCAAGTGTTGTTTTCCAAGTTGCGCAATACCTCTGACCAGGCCTTGTGCAATATTGTACTAATAACACTTTGATAACCCGCCAGCACCACATTACATATATATATATATATATATATATATATATATATATATATATATATATATATATGTGTGTGTGTGTGTGTATATATGTATATATATATATATATATATATATATATATATATATATATATATATATATATATATATATATATATATATATATATATATATTCACATTCAAAAATAATCAAACTTCCAACCACACAGATTCAGATTGTACAGTGCATACAGTTTGCTGGGACTAATCAAAACAAACAAGATAGGCCCCTTATCTACTAGCACACTACATGCCAACCGATCTGGGTCTATCCTGTTTGCTGTTGAAGTTGATTTGCAAGAGTAAATTTGGTAAGTTGATTTGCAAGAGTAAATTTGGTAAGTTGATTTGCAAGAGTATATTTGGTAAGTTGATTTGCAAGAGTAAATTTGGTATGTTGATTTGCAAGAGTAAATTTGGTAAGTTGATTTGCAAGAGTAAATTTGGTAAGTTGATTTGCAAGAGTATATTTGGTAAGTTGATTTGCAAGAGTAAATTTGGTAAGTTGCACTGTTTATGCTGCTAGCTTCACACTGGGACAGAAAGTTGATAAAGCATTTCATTAGGATGCTAATAAATGTCAACCTTATCTGATAATAACTTTTTAAGATGGACTCTGATACCATCAACCTACATATCTAAGAAAGTTTATGAGTACACAATACACAATTCATAATCAAGTGGAAAATCATAATTTCAAGTTTTTATCTCAGCTAGTGGTTTCTTAATGCAATTTTCTTCAACTTGTACAACAAAAAATGCAAAGTGGGTCTTACATCAATATTGTGAGCAGCTTTAGAAAGAAGGTCATTTCAAGGTCTTCTGCTTTCAGTAACACTGAAGAACTTTTTTATTTTATTTTGTACGTTCAAAGCCCTTAGTTCCACCATCTTAGCAATTTGGTCAAATTGTGCTGAGCAGTTTTTGAAAAGGCATTCTTGAGAATTTTTTTTTCTCCAGTTTTAATAATGCTGATGATTCAGAATGATTTGCAGACATTTGAATGAACATTATGTCTGGAGGCTTTCTATCAAATTTGATTAGATCCTATTGAGTGGTTTTTAATGTTTGGTTTTGTATTTTTAATTTTTACTAGAAGTGACCAGATTTGATAAACTACAATATCTGTAGAAACTTGAAAGGCCTTCATGCCAGTTCGCTGTCAAATTTGCTGAAATTCTGTGGATTAGTTTTTGAGAATTCATTTGAAGGGTAGATATAATGGTAGCTATACTGTATAGCAGATCAGCATACACTAGGCAACTTTCTGTCAAATATTTGGTCGAATTCTGCTGAACAGTTGTTGAAAAAGAACATAGGTTTAAATGTCTTACTACTAGGTGTGTGTACATGTGATTTGGATTTTTAACATATATTTTAAAAAACTTCAGTCATATAACTCTGATGTCTGCAGTGTGACAGTTTAGTGTGATGTCTAGCAATGGGATGGTTTATTGTGATGTCTAGCAATGGGACATCATGTCAAATTTCTAACCAGAAAGAACACCTTTTGAAATGAATAAAATAAAAATAATTGAAAAGGGTGAGAGGATAAATACATTCTGATTCCCAGAATTCATGCCCTTGATCCATTTCTAGAACTAAATGACCCAATCTATCATGAAATGCATCATAAAAACAAATAGCCAGTTGAATTTCATAAAAAATAAATTGCATCTAATGACATTTAAACATTGATACCAGTCACTGGATTATATAATCACTGTAAATAACGTCCTCACTGTCATCAAATGCTTGATATTGGACTTAGAAATACAGCTAAAGAAAAATCAATGACGCTTGCCAATGAATTTTTTTTATTTTGCCATAATTATTTAAGCAGAAATGCATCAAATGTAATGGATCAAAGCTCGGATTTAAATCGAAAATTTTGTGAAAGAAAAAGTGACTGCCTCAAGAAAATACAAACACTACAGTCTGATAATTGTCTTTTATGTGACTGGAATTGATTGTGGAATCAGGTATGGGCTGCACAGTCTTTGGAATGCATGATTATAAAAAAGGCAAAATGTGTGGTGTATATACACCTATCTATAGCAGTGTTAGATTGTTTTTGTGGAGTTCAACAACTGTCTTCAGGAGATGATCTTAGCCATACATGGTGGCCAGTAGATATGATGAAGGAAGAAAGTCCAGAAGACTCCAGGAAGAACCAATGACCCACAGGAAACTATCAGCAATCTTTCTCACACACTGGTCAAGACAAGACTCAAACCCATGTGGAGAGCGGCGAAATTTGAGTGGTCTGTAATTTAGGTCACTGCCATAGACAAACCTTCATCCAGAATCTGGGACACTATTATTTCTCCAAATATTTGTTTCATGTATTCCATGTTTTGCGACATTTCAGATTAATAATTTATTTCATGATGAGAATTTTGAGAGACTTGGCTCTGGGCTTATTCTGTGGGCATCTAGCATGACTAATAAATTACACTTTTAAGACTAATCTAATTTCCAATCAGGTTGATTTAACAATGCGAGATGTTTGCCAAAAAGGTTGATGTTGTTGTTATAGAGTTTAACTCCATTTTTCAGCACAAGTTACTGCCATACATGGTGGCAAGCATTAATAGTAGAGGAAGAAACCAGGAAAACCCTGGAAAGAACCACTGACCCATGTGAAGCTACAAGCAAACTTTCTCATATACCCACCCTGGTCGAACCCAAGACTCGAATCCACTCAGTCAGAGGTGAGATGGTAGTGATCTGTAATGGTAAGCACTTTCGACCACTAAGGCACTCAGAGCCCCTGCTGAAAAGGTCTTACCAAGACTCTAATCCACGCAGTCAGAGGTGAGATGGTAGTGATATGTAATGGTGAGCACTTTCGACCACTCAGGCACTCAGAGCCCCTGCTGAAAAGGTCTTACCAAGACTCTAATCCACGCAGTCAGAGGTGAGATGCTAGTGATCCGTAATAGTGAGCACTTTTGACAACTCTGGCACTCAGAGCCACTGCTGAAAAGGTCTTCTTACCAGCTGGGAAAAGTTGTTGTTGTTATAGAGTTTAACATCATTTTTCAGCATATGATAGGCTATACATGGCGGCTAGTATTAATGGGGGAGGAAGAACCCGGGGAAAACCCAGGAAAGAACAACTGACCCATGAGAAGCTAGTGGCATTAGCTTTCTCACATACCCATATTGGCTGAATCTGAGACTCGAACCCATGCAGAGGTGAGATGACAATGATCTGTAATGGTAAGCGCTTTAGACCACTCGGCCACTCGGGGCCCCTACTGCTGGGAAAAGTGCTGGGTTTCCATTTACTGTATACACTCACTTATAAGAATCAAGAGTATGCAGATTGTTAGGAGTAATCAGTAGAATAAACAAAGTCGACCCTGATTTGCAGGTACATTATGCCTTGGCAGATCAGGATCTTTATTATTTTCAGTTTGATTTGACTTATAAGCATGTATATTCAGTAAATAATTCAACAGTGACATAAAACTGCATAGAAAACAGCTATGGCAATACTAGTCAGTGGTGTCATTAGGTGCCATGGTCCCCGAATTAACCTGACATCTTTGATGCTAGCACCTGACTATATCAATAAACTTATGAAGTATAAAAAATATTTAAATACCCTCCTTTTTTATTTACTTGTGAAACTAATGAACATGGACTATTTTAGCCCAAATGTGACTTTGGTTCACGATTTTGCAACAGAAAATGAAATGAAAAACAATGTTTGCATAGTTTGTGTACCGTGCATTGCATTGACAAAAATGACATTAAGAGCAGCAACAACAAAGCAAGAAAGACCACAGCCAACATAACTGTCAACATAAATTTGAAAATCAACTAAACAACTTTTTTATTGCACAAAGTAACTTTTAATTTTAAGCGTAGTGTAAATAACTTTTGAGTTTTTGTTTGTTTGATTAGGATTTTTAACGTAGCTTTAAAAAAAATTCAGTCTTATCACTACAATGTCTGCAGTGAGGCAGTTTATAGTGATGTCTAGCACTGGGGCATCATGATGCAGACATGTAGCATCATGTCCCCACCCAGCCACATTATCATGACACCAGACCGACCAGTCCTAATACTAACCTCTTAATGCTGAGCATCAAGCAAGGCAGCTGTTAGTACCATTTTTGTAAGTCTTTGGTATGACTCAGCCTGGGATCGAACCCACGATCTCCCACTTCCGCAGCAGACACTCTAACCTCTAGGCCACCGGAGCAATTGACTTTTGAATAAAAATTTGTTCATGCAAGGTAGAAGCAACAGGAGTTACTATTATGTCCGCATAGTTAAGAGTCCACAATACTTGATGACATTTTACTAGTTTACTGTCTTTTTCTTGGAATTATTCTAACAAAGTGCTAAAAGTGCAACCAAACAGGGATAAAAGTATTAAAAAATTTGATTAAAGATGGAAGAACTTCACAGTATGTTCAGCAATTGGTCGGAGGGGGGGGGGGTTGAGGAGAATATTGGTAACTGCTAATTTTCCACAATTGTTTTTATTTAAAACAAAATCAACACTTTAGTATCTAAGTTTTGGCACAAGAACAAAAGGTGTTTACTGTATAAAGTATGTCTTAAATTATGTTTTAATCTATTCTAATTTATGTCCACCCTGAAATCATTAATACTAGGTAATGCAGACCATTCCATAACATTTAAAGCAGCTGGTGATTTTAAGGTCAGGGCTGTTTAGGAGTACTCCCCTTTTGGGGGACTGAGGGAAGCAAAATCAAACCAGTTGTTCTGGTAGAATTAGGCAGGTAAATTACCCAACTACCAGTCCTTATGGACTGACCTACTCAGTTTTTGTTATGCTGAAGGTAGTAGATATTATTTCTCAGAGGCGTAGCTAGAGTGTTTGGAGTCCGGGGACAAGATTCATTTTTACGCCCATTCCCCCAACTCTGAAACTCAAAAACTCCACATAGAACCTATTTCAAAGCCCATTTTGGTGCCCCCACTAGTCTGATGCCCAGTGACATCTGTCCCCCTCTGCCACCCCCACCCCCAATCCTCCCACCAGCTACCCCTCTGTTATTTCTTCAACATCTGGTCATTGAAAAGAACCTTTTCTTTATATTAATCCTACTGTAAAATAGCCTCATTACAATAAACAAAGGATTATCCAGTGGATTGTGTAGATCTGGGGTCTAAAATCAACAAGAAGGTCATGCAAGGACTAGTACATTGGCCTGAGGGTCATATCATTAAAACCATTTCATACAATGCAAGTGTCTCATAAAAATCAGCTGTTAGAAACTAGAAGTGGTCTGAATTAACTATCAAATTATGTAACAATTAAGTTGTGACTCCCTGTGAACATAACATTTGCAGTATTAATTATTTTACAAATTCTGGATTCAGGGTGTCCCTGCAGGCCATAGGATAATAACATGGGTTACATTATGCTTGCAGGCCACATGTTTTAGACCCCAGATCTAGATGGATGTGTGTATATATATATATATATATATATATATATATATATATATATATATATATATATATATATATATATATATATATATATATATATATATATATATATATAGTTTAATATGTTTATCAAATTGGAATTTTTTGCCAAAAATAGCAATCCTATTTAAAATGACCTTGTATTTTGCTTCTCTTTAATTCTATCATCAGTACTACTCTGTTTCTTCTCTTTCTTGAAGATAAAATCAGTGTAATGTGATCCTACTTCAAAATATCATTATTGAAATACAGGACCAATTTCTGAAGATGATACTTTTGAGAGAGAAAAATTACAAGACTATCAAGTCCAAAACTAAGTTTCATTTTAATAAGTTCATCTGGCAGAAACATGAAAACATTTAGAACCAGGATTTTACTTTTCATTTGTCTAATTAGAATTACATGGTCAAATGTTTGGGACTTTTCTTCATCTTCTAACATGCCATATTGTACCATATCTCTGCAATGATATTAACATGTAGTGATTCAACTGTATCATAAATGCAGAGTGTACCATTGAATCCCCTCAAGCAAAAAACATATGGGGTTTGTTAACATGCATGTTATTATAAATACATACCCAAGCATAATGTATTCTGAACAACAACATTACAACAATCCTCTAGCATCACAAGATCACTGGTGGACCAGTGTCTATGTTGTTCATTGCACCCAAGACTTAAAACAAAAACATCTACAGCACAGACCCTGATCTGTCAATGTGTTTGGGTCTACACTGATTGAAGTTGTGTATATTATGCAATTGCTAATTACACTGTCAGAGTCCCAGTGGCTCAGTGTTAGACACACAACCACAAAGTGTGGGTTTGAATCCTACAAATGGATCAGCTCAGAATGAGTCAAATGGTATGCCCCTGCTGGCAAGGACCTAGACTCAACTTGCCTTAGCACAATATATATATATATATATATATATATATATATATATATATATATATATATATATATATATATATATATAAGCTTCATGTGTTAGTTCAGTGTAGAAATCCCAAAACGAAACCAAATACAGTATCACTGAAATAGGTATACATACAGCAAAGAGGCCCGTTCTACTTAGTTAAAACCGAGGTAAAATTGGTGCAGATCTGGAAAATGCAGGGAGGAAAGAAGGTTGAATGTGAGGGAGGGGGGAGAGATGGAGTAAGCTGAATCCACTTGAAATCTACCAGGTGTAATGAATAAAACTCAACAAGTGCACTGCAGTAATTTGCAGACTGCTGACGGCATAAGTATGGCAACCAGATGCTACTCCTGTTACTAGTCCTTACCTTCTTCCAGTGGACATTTACACATCTTCAATAAAGTGAAGGATTGGGGAAGGAGGGGGGACAGGGAGCTCCTTAAATTTCATACTGTACTATACTTAATGATGTTCAATACTGTACTATACTGAATGATGTTCAATACTGTACTATACTTAATGATGTTCAATACTGTACTATACTGAATGATATTCAATACTGTACTATGCTAAATGAATGTTCAATACTGTACTATACTGAATGATGTTCAATACTGTACTATGCTAAATGAATGTTCAATACTGTACTATACTGAATGATGTTCAATACTGTACTATGTTAAATGAATGTTCAATACTGTACTATACTGAATGATGTTCAATACTGTACTATGCTAAATGAATGTTCAATACTGTACTATACTGAATGATGTTCAATACTGTACTATACTTAATGATGTTCAATACTGTACTATACTGAATGATGTTCAATACAGTACTATGCTAAATGAATGTTCAAAATGAATCAGAATATGACACATCTGCACAGACCAAGATCTGCCATTGCATCAAGTACCAGCAGATTGGCTTCAATTACCTTCTAGACCCTGATCTGCCAGTGCATTGTGTTGCTGCAGATCTGGTTTTAATTTCTCAGAGCCAGGTGCAAGCTAAACAATGAGCAAATACAGCAGGCCTTACACCTTGAGTAAGAGGCATTACACCTTGAGTAACAGACCATACACCTTGAGTAACAGGCCTTACACCTTGAGTAAGAGGCATTACACCTTGAGTAACAGACCATACACCTTGAGTAAGAGGCATTACACCTTGAGTAACAGACCATACACCTTGAGTAAGAGGCCTTACACCTTGAGTAAGAGGCATTACACCTTGAGTAACAGACCATACACCTTGAGTAAGAGGCCTTACACCTTGAGTAAGAGGCATTACACTTTGAGTAACAGACCATACACCTTGAGTAAGAGGCATTACACCTTGAGTAACAGACCATACACCTTGAGTAACAGGCCTTACATCTTTAGTAATGGGCTTTACACCTTGTATAAGGTTATGTAGTATTGATTTGTACAAGAAGGGCAAGTTTTTTTCAAGTTTTCTAGGAAAGCTCTCCTGTTTGCAAAGGACATTTAAAAATATCCCAACAATGGCACCGTGGTTACATGTAGGACTTATGACTGAAATCAAATTCAAATTCAAATTCAAATTCAAATTCAAATTCAAAATCAAATTCAAAATCAAAATCAAAATCAAAATCAAATTCAAATTCAAATTCAAATCGTATCATTGACTCAGCCTTGGTTGGCAACCAGTTGCTGTACCTTCTGACAAGGAACTTTGTTGCTGAAAATCAAACCAAAGGAGAGTGAAACCAACAGTGTATAGTGATTCTATAGTGATTCAACAGTGTATAGCGATTCAACAGTGTATAGCGATTCAACAGTGTATAGCGATTCAACTGTGTATAGCGATTCAACAGTGTATAGCGATTCAACAGTGTATAGTGATTCAACAGTGTATAGCGATTCAACAGTGTATAGTGATTCAACAGTGTATAGTGATTCACTAAGTTACTGTTACCAATATCTAATGTTAAATATTAGTACTCTCCCATATAACAAGCTGCAGATGAATGATGATAAAACTGAGGCTGTTCTGATCACAATACAAAGACTTTCTCATTCACATCCTTTACCTCAGACAATAAATATCAGCAACACCAACATTAAATTCTCACAGTCAGTACAAAACCTAGGCGTTACTCTAGACAGTACTCTTACATTGCACCAACATGTCATGAACATATGCAAGGCTGCATATCTTGAACTGAGACGCATCAGTTCCATTTGTAAATATCTTTCAGTTGATGCCACTAAAACACTTGTGCGTTCATTAGTACTTTCAAGAATGGACTATTGTAACTCAGTTCTGTCTGGTTCGTCACAATATTTACTCCAGAAACTTAAAAAAGTTCAAACACAGTTGCATGGATCATCTTTAGAGTACCTCGATCAGAGCACACCTCACCACTGCTCTGTACCCTACACTGCCTATCAATTCGAGACAGAATCAAACACAAAATTTGTTCTCTGTGCTATGTTTCACTAACAGACTCCAGTCCAACATACCTATCCAGCCTAACCCATGTGTATACACCAGCTAGATATTTACGCTCTACTTGTGACAATCGTATACTCATTGTTCCCACTGTGAAAACGAAGTCATATGGACAACATTCGTTTGCATACCAGGGCTTGGCGACATGGAACAAATTGCCCATTGAAATTGTTTTCAGCATGTTTTTATGTTTTCCAATTTCATTGATTTTATCATTTGTTTTTCTGTAGTGTAGTCATATCTTTATAGATGGTGTAAAACGCTTAGAGCTTTGAAAGATTAGGTGCTATACAAAGTCCTCATAATTATTATTATTATAATATAACTCATGACCTAGCTTGTTTAGGTCAAGGTGACCTTGAATATTACCTTTAATTTTCAAATCTTCTGGCTTCTTCAATTCATCACAGGCAACCTTCCTGCAAAGTTAGGCGAATGTATATTAAGAACCCTGTCAGGCCATGATGCATAAACGTGCTGCATTTCTCTTAAACAGATTGCATGGACCTTTTGGTGCAAAATTAATCATAAGAGTACTTATCATCAAGGACATATCTATAAATTTCGGTAAAAGTATTTTTAGCAAAACTTTTTATTTTTTTGTGATTAAAGAGACCTTGGCATTCGATATCAAAAAGATTGTTTGTTTTTAATCATGAAGGTCAACCTATCAATTAAGCTTGGTGATGCCATTTTAAAAAAGATTTAAGTTATTGCATTTCATTTCATTTCATTTTTAAACATTGCATAGGCTTGTACAGTGACCTTGACCATTGACCCACCAACCAATTTTGGTGATGAAATGATTACATAAAACTCAAACACAAAAACCATTTGCAATTATCTGTCATGCTGACTCTGACCTTTAATCTTTAGTATCTGTTCTTTGTCACATATAGTGCAATAGAGCTATTATAAGGTTTCTGTTACTAACTGGAAACCAATTTGTTGTGTTTGGTCACAATGACCTTGACCTTTAAACTTTTGACACCCAAATCAATAGTTTTTTTCTCTCTTCTAGGACAACATATCTTCAAACAATGGTTTAGGTACATGAATAAGGACTCAAGTTATCACATGAAAACCAAAATATCATTATATGAACATATAGATATGGCCACAAAACAATATATATATATATATATATATATATATATATATATATATATATATATATATATATATATACGTGATACAGTATACACTCATTATAATGCTATCAGTAGACTGTTTGTTGGTGAGTCCACCTAATAATGAAGTACATGATACAGTGCACCCTTACTATCATTTTCTAACTGCTTTATATAAGTAACTGTGTTACAACAAAGAGCATAATAGTGAGGAAGTACTGCACTGTTTTCCATGACATGTACTTGTATTATATTTTCAGATAACATTTTCTTGCAGGTAACACACTCCAAGAAAACACACTGTTCTTATAATTTCTTTCTAAAAATGGTTAAGTTTTGTGCACCTTTGAATTAACATATAATGGGTTGAAATCCCCCCACCCCACAAGCTCATCTCATAGAAACTAAACTTACTAATGCAGCAAACGAGTTGTGGAGCTTACCATCATTAGCGCCATGCATTCCTTTTATTTTTATTTTTCATAGACAACCAACAATTTATTATTCAACCACATAACGAGACCAATTCATTAACACATGTGACATGCTCTTTACGTTCATGATGTGTTTTATTGCCACTGAATGTGCAATTCTTTACAAATGGAACACATGTGCATGTTCAAGCAATGTACAACACCGGACTGCACTGATCATGAAATAAAACAGTGGTGTGCAAAATGGAACTGTAGAGTCAGGAAAGTTAAGATATTTAATGCTTGGACATGTTCAACAAATGTTAAAAATTAAATATTCAGTTTGTCTTAAATTTCTGAAGAACCAATTTTACAGTGTAATGCAGTTGCACAAAAGATGTTTTACTGGTAGTGTTAAGGCATATTGAGGTCTTTATTTCCGAAATTCAATTGCCAGAAAAACAATTTGACCAAACCATCATTTTGGTCAATGAAGTTTTCTGGCAATCAACACAATGCCACTTCTGCTACCAATCACAGTCAAATAAAGTCAACTAAAAAAAATCTGCAACTAATGGGAAAATCTGGACAGCTTCCATGCTCATAAATAGTTCCAACCTTCAATAAAATTAAGACAACAAATGAAGAAAATTAGAAATCAACCAGAACTGTTTCATCATGACAGCCATATCTGGTTTCTATCCATCTTTTCACACAAACTTTACCCCAGGCATCAAGCTAGTGATGTAAAGTAGTCCGTTTGTTTGGACAGGAGGCCCACTCTGTTTATCTGCTGTGTTAACAGCCTTACATATACACCTAGGAGGGGGAGGGGGTCAGAAAACACAATTGTAGTGTACCATACAGTGGTGGATCCAGACTGGGATTCAGCAGGTTCAGTGAGGCATCTTAATTTCCAGTTAAAATATTACACTTTCAGAGACAGTTCACCACCTTAAACTAAATTGATGCCCCTCCAACCCCTGTAGAAACAATTATGAATCTGTCCCTGTCATGATCAAGGTGTTACCAAAACCTTGTAATTCATAAATCAAGTTTTTGTCTCTTACTTTCTTCCAGAGCTGGGACATTTTGCTATCAATTCTAACAGTACCAACAAATTTGCAAAGTCCATAAACGAGGGTTTTCTGTACTTCAAATTAGATGTCAATGTCCTATATTATTTTCAAGGACATACGGTCAACAAATAATTTGACACAACACAGTATTTAAGGAGAGGCTGGTTATACATGTTACTATATTTAGAAACAAGAAACATGATTATTGTTGTATATAACAGTAGATATTACTAGAAGATGGATATACCCTACTAATTTACCCTATATGTTTACCATTCTAACTAACCTCACCCATTAACCAGATCAGCAATTAAGCACAATTATTTCAAGTACATTTCAATTAGCAAACAGAAGTTCTCTGATTTGTTTGGAGACTTAGTCAAGCCACAGTGGTTTTGTGGTTAGCATGATAAACTTGTGACCATGTGGATTCAAATCCTATCCTGATCAGGCTCGGTTGACTGCTTGTTTTCTCTCTTAGCAGGATACTTTACTCCTTTTCTTTTGCCTAGGATAACATTTCTGGCATTGATGTGCCATACAATGCCAATAAAATCAATCAATCAATCAGTCAACCAATTTCTTTCTTAAAGGAAAGTATATTGTGGATAAAATGTTTTTTAGGCCTGTCATTAACAGAACCAAATTTTGAAGGCAAGAAAATTTAAGCAAGTAAAAGTTTAATTGCCTAACTAGAAACTTAATGATTGTATACATTTTTCATAAGAACATGTGTATAGGCTTAATGATTGTAGACATTTTTCATAAAGAACATGTGTACAGACTTAATGATTGTAGACATTTTTCATAAAGAACATGTGCATAGACTCATGTGAAAAACTGATCCTTTTCACTACTAAAGTGCCAAGTCATCACTCTTCCAGCATCTTCAAGCAAGACAACAGTAGTATGTATTTCTATTGTTGGGTTATCAACAACAACTCCAAGCTGTATCAACCTTTGTGTAAGACTTTCACCTTCAATGCAAATCAAGCACCTGATTTTTTTTTATATCTTGGATTTCAAATTCAGCCCCAATGAATTGGCCCTTTGGCATCTAGAAGGAATATGCAACAATTATGAATGGAGACCTCAGTATCAGCCCCAGAAATCAGTTACCCTAGTAATAACTGACCTCTTTAAGAGGGTCAAGTGGGCCCATCATCAAATCTACTCCCAGCACTAATTAAAATTTTGCATGGCACTGCCAACAGAGTATATTGTGTGGGAGTGGTCTGACTTAATGAAAATGGCAGCTTGTATACCATATACACCCTTCTCACAAATTTAACAAACTTGCCACTATATACAGCAGTTGATTGGTGTTCATTTTTTAAAAACATTTTATACTATATCATGACCAGGAATGGGTGCTAATTGCCATCCACACAGATGCTCCGTGGAAGCCAACCTAAGCTATCTAAAGCAAGTAACTAACCAACATGCCCTGGATTAAAATCTGATGTAAGAGTGGCCGAGTGTTCTAAAGCGCTTTCCATTACAGATCAATGCCATCTCACCTCTGTCTGCTAATGTAGCTAAGTGAGAAAGCTTGCCAGTAGCTTCTCATGGGTCAGTGTTTCTTTCTGAAAGTTTTCCCGGGTTCTTCCTCCACCAACAATACTGGCCACCATTTATAGCCCATCGTGTACTAAAAAATGGTGTTAAACTCTACAACAACAAATCTGATGCTTTACCAATAGATCAATACAAACATTTCTCAAATTAAGTGTGAATTATATATATATATATATATATATATATATATATATATATATATATATATATATATTTTTTTTTTTTTTTTGCAGGCCATGACTATCAATGAAAAAAGCAGGATAAACTTTGTTAGAAAAGTATGGGACAGTTAACTGGCCAATCATGGGATCATACATACATAAATTTTGTAAATTAGTTTTATACGGACCAATATTTTAACATCTAATGTATTCCTAAGCTCCTCTGTTCATTATTTTATGAATAATATAATATAATCTTCTTACATGGGAATGAACAAGTAAAGGTTACTTGAATCAAAACTTTACCAGTTGATGGGTTATTGTCTATGATTGTAAAAATTAATTAACCTTCTAAAGCAATTAATTAACCTTCTAAAGCAATTAATGAACCTTCTAACAGAGAAACAAGTTTAAGTCAATAGTGTATTTCTTATTTCTGTGACTATTTTGCTGTAATACCATATGACTACACCAAGTCTAGTTTTGCTCTGGTGTAATATAATTACACTAAATATCTTCGGTTTATTTAATAGTTAACCAATCTTTATGGTAAGGCATTCTGATACAATGTACCATTTACCAGTTAAGATGCACCTAAGTTTCCATCGATGTATTATTCAAACTTAAAACTGATAAAGTGTGTGTGTGTGTGTGTGTGTGTGTGTGTGTGTGTGTGAACTAATGACAACATACTCTGATCTGGCAGCACACATGGAACTGTCAGATCAGGTACATGCTGTTTGTTCTAAAGAATCCACTGATCCAGTGGATTAGGCAATGTTGGATCTGGGTCTATGCAGTTTACAGAGGATTCCAACCTATAAGCATGTAAATGATTTTTAATTTCTTTATCAGACTTTGTAAGACACTTAGAATGAAATTTGTTTCATTTAGATGTATTAGTTTTGATTATGTTGGTTTATCACCATTACCCCAAGAATATTATACATGTATATTAGTGATAAAACAATTGGTTGATAACAACTGGTTGATACATATCGATTATTAATGCAACAGGACTTTAAAAATATTTGGTTAGTTATTTGTCAGGAAAGGCAAGCGATTTGGAACTTTCACTTGTTCTGCACGATCCAATCAAATGAACATCTTTAAAAAGTGACCTTCCTGCCTCACAAGTCAAGTCACCAATCATTAATAAAAGCAGATGTGGCGAATTGTTTTTGTAATTATTTTTATAAACGTTTTACACACTGCATGAACACTGTGTAATACACCTTGTTTCCATGAAAATGCATATGAATAATCTGTGTGACTTTTTGTCCTTTTCTTTATGTCGACTTTCTTGATACTTGTATGAAACTGCTCGAGACTCAATGGAAAGAACGCAATTCAGTCACATTGGTAAAGGGTCTGATTTTAATAGTATTTGATAGGGTATTTCCGATTCCAGATTTTGGGCATGAAATTTTTCCGATTCCGGATACGATTCAATTAATCGGAAAGGCAAAATCCGTTTTTTTTTTCTAAAAAATTTCATCTTCCGTTTCCGGGTTTCTTAGATCTGGTTTTGCCGTGTCTAGCATGTTACTTAGTACTTTACCATATCCGGCTTCATTTCCGGTTTTCATCCATCGGTTCAAATAGATTGTCTCACAGCGTGGTTGTGTTGACCATATTGGACTTTTCTGACTTCTTATTTAACTTTATTAACGCACTATCGAATGACACGCAGTGTTAGATACGGTGCTATAGAAATTCAACTTTATTATTTTTATTATCCAAATCGGTCGTTCCTGCCTTGTCCGACTCCGATTAATCGGAAGTTCATACTATCCGGTGGAATCCAATTTCTGGATCAAAAGTCGGTTATGCCCTAGTATTTGAGTAATAAATGATCTTTGTTGAGAGTCATACATATTTAATTTGACCAGTAAAATATTCAATCAACAACACTAGCATCAATAGGAGTCTACAACACATGCATCAGTAGGAGTCTACAACATATGCATCAATCTATGTCAACAACACTTGCATGTCTTGTTTGATTCACAATAGCACAAACTAACAAGGATGTGAAAAAAGAAAATTTCTAAGAAGTCAGCTTCTCTGACTTTTAAATTGTGATCACTTGCTTAATTAAGCTGGTCAATTGGTCGTTATTGGTTAACTAGGATTTCCTTATTCCAAGTGGCATCAGGGGGCTGTGAGTTCAACTTTATTTACCCAGAAAACAGAAATGTTTGTAAATCATGACTAAAACTGACCTTTGATCAATGACCTCTTGTTTTGCCCAAATTAAGTAGGTCAAAAATGAAGCACAATCCTGTCAGAGGTCCATTACATAAAATCCAATGGGACTGAAGGTAAACAACTACAGTACTTGTTATTCACTTCAGTCAACAACTACAGTACTTGTTATTCACCCAGATTACAATGACTGCTGCAGTTATGACATGTTAAGAGACTGGATTAAAAACTGATAAGATATTTAACCATAACATAAATAAAACAACATATATCAATTAGGTTGCAACATGACCAAGTCACAGATCATTAAAAACTTTCACCATGTCACATTTCCATCATTGGCAATTCACTAATCTAAAAATACCTTTGAACATGGGATAAAAAATTGTGGATTTTTCATGGGTTCAATAAACTCAAATTTAAAATGAAATACACAAAGATCCATCCATCCATGATAAGGTCTGGATTCTTTTCCTCATTAGAGACAATCCATTAATTACCATATATATATATATATATATATACTAACATACAAGTTTCATCTAAGGCAGACAGCACAGATCCAGCTCAGCCAACTGCAAACTGCACAAACCCATATCTGTTAACTACAAACTTCACAGATCCAGCTCTGCAAACTGCACAGACCCAGATCTGCCAACTGCAAATTGCAGTTTTGCATTATTGGGTCTATTGCAGGTTTCTTGGTTTAATAAAGAACAAAGAAGATATAATATCACTGGTCATTTAATTGTGCAATAGCAGATTAGGATAAAGTGTTTACAGGTGGTACAAATTTACAGGTATCTTGCTAAGTACTATAGAAATGGCAGGTTTTTGTTTGTAAAAGCAACATCAATACCAGCCCCCACATGACATACTCAGGACAAAAAAATTGTCCTTCTTTTGAGAACATTCAGTTAAGTCCACTGTCCATCACAATTTAGCTCGTTAATTTGGGAAAATGTACTTGTGAGCGGTACCAATACATGTGCAGCAACTGATCACAGAACCCTTAAATAATTTTAAATTATAAGGTTATCGTGTTAGTAAGTAAAATCAAGACTGTTGATTATTTGACTGCAATTTGGGGGCCTGTCTTGTACTTTTGTGTTTGTTGCTGTACCATTTTCTCCCACGATTAATACATTAAATGCGATAACTTTGTAATCATGTTTCATATAATCATTGTGACAATGTCTTTGCAGATCATTATCAATTACAGCTGTATGTGCCATATTTCTTCAGAAAAATATTACAGTTTTCAGCATGCTAATTAATATTTCATCGTTTTCCACCATAACTTGCAAGGTGCCTGGAATATTAGTCCAAATATTCCTGAGTTTTTTATGCTAGAATTTTCCTTGGTTTTCCAGCTAACTGTGTACAGAGTCTGGATTATTAGTCCAAATACTCTAGGATTTTTATGTTAGAGTCATACAGGGTTTTCCATGCCAATATTATATGCTCTTCATTTTTTTTCTCCATGGTTTTCATGCCTACCCTGTAAGGAGCCTGGAACGTTTTTATCCTGGAATACCATGTAAAATCAACAGCTGGGTATAGTTCTCAAAATTCTTTAAGCACGAAACTCGGGCTCAAGACCATGAGCCCAAAATCGTGAAGATCAATATTATTGGAAGTCAACGTACAGTTCAAGAAATGAACATTAAAAAACTTTTAAAACTTCAACTTGTATCAGAATGTAAATACATTCAATGTCCAAGCCCAAGATTGTGTTACTTAAAGAATTGGAGAATGTGGTATCTTGAAAGAGGATGCATAAATCAAAGACTCTGAACCCTTTTTGAAATGAGGTTTGTGTATGTGTGATTAGGATTTTTAACATAGTTTTTAAAAAAAATCAGTCATATCGTTACAATGTCTACAGTGAGGCAGTTTATAGTGATGTCTAGCACTGGGGCATCATGCCGCAGACATGTAGCATGATGTCCCACCCAGTCACATTATCCTGACTCCAGGCCGAGCAGTCCTAACACTAACCTCTTAATGCCAAGTGCTAAACAAGGCAGCTGCTGTGCTGTTAGTACCATTTTTGTAAGTCTTTGGTGTAACTCAGTCGGGGATCGAACCCACGACCTCCTGCTTCCATGACGGATGCTCTAACAACTAGGCCAACGGTACAGTGAATGAGGTTTAACAAACACTGAAGCCATGCTGTAATCATTTTATCCATGAAATACAAAATAATCTTATACATTTTTCTTGCTTATTACATGATGATGATGATGATGATGATGATGATGATGATGATGATGATGATAGTGTGGTGGTGGCAGTGATAATGACAGTGTGATGATTTTTTTCAAAAGTGGACAATACAATACGAATTAACATTAGCATCACATTAAATATGAGGAGGAATGAGAAGAATATGGAGTTGAAAACAAATGGCCTGGTGTAAGATTAAGATAAACAGGGTTCTGGTATACATCAAAAATGATACTGTGTATATATATATATACAAATTATATATACAAATAACAAATAATTCTTAAATCTGCCCAAAACTTCAAATGGATGAAGATTTATGTACAAGATATCCAAAATTGTACAAGATAAACAGAAAAATTACAAATTGCAAAATAAGAAACAGCTGTTTGAATGTATTCTTTACTGTCAACTCCTCCCCCTATGATGGCAGACAACCAGCAGTGAGAAGTATCCATATCATGTTAGAGGAGTATTTAATAACAACAATGTTTGTCAAAACTTATCTGAGTTTGTAAATAATATCATTATAATCTTTAATGATTAATTACAGGGGATGTTTTAACATACATCATGATGACAAATATTAGTTAAGCGGATTTATTCCAGACACAATTATAGATGCATATACAAACATAAATTGATGGTATTCCATGGAAAGCACAGGTGAAATAGTTACCCTAGTGTGTCCCATTCATACAAGCAGACATAAAAAGAGAATTTGATTTGGCCTTTTCTCCCAACCCCCAACAACACAATTATTTACAAACTTGGGTTGGTTTCTATTTGGGGTTTTAAGGGACAACAAGAATTGTAGGTTACTCAGTGACAATGCAATTGGAGTCAAGTGTCTTGGTCAACGACACACATTAGCTAACCTGAGCTAATCTTGCAGTTAAGATTCAAACCCACACCCTATTGATTACAAATCCATGCACTGAGACATCATGGCTCTTTTTTTTAAAAAAAGAAAAATTAATTAGTGT